>VSMD01124742.1:0-25302 GCA_008750895.1 Mirza zaza
AGACAGAGTCTCACTTTATTGCCCAGGCTAGAGTGAGTGCCATGGCGTCAGCCTAGCTCACAGCAACCTCAAACTCCTGGGCTCAAGCAATCCTGCTGCCTCAGCCTCCCAAGTAGCTGGGACTACAGGCATGTGCCACCATGCCCGGCTAATTTTTTTCTATATATATTAGTTGGCCAATTAATTTCTTTGTATTTATAGTAGAGATGGGGTCTCGCTCTTGCTCAGGCTGGTCTCGAACTCCTGAGCTCAAATGATCCGCCCACCTCGGCCTCCCAGGGAGCTAGGATTACAGGCGTGAGCCACCGCGCCCGGCCCTTTCTTATTTCTTAATTCATGTACCTGTTACATCAAGTGACATTTCTTTATCATGGGCCATATCCATCTTCTCGGACAGGTTGTGGCCCTGCTCATTGCATCTGCCCAGGGACTTGGGCCTTCAGCTCAGAATGCCTTTTTTTTTTCTTTTGGAGACAGGGTCTTGCTCTGTTGCCCAGGCTGGAGTGCAGCAGTGCGATCATGGCTCCCTTCAGCCTCAAATTCTTGGGCTCAAATGATCCTCCTGCCTCGGCCTCACAAAGCACTGGGACTATAAGTGCACACCGCAACACCTGGCTGATTTTTATTTTTGTAGAGTGGGGGTGGGGGGCTCTCTATGTTGCCAAGGCTGGTCTCAAACTCCTGGCCTCGAGCAATCCTCCCACCTCAGCCTGCCACAGTGATGGGATTATAGGCGTGAGCCACCTCGCCCAGTTTATCAGAACACTATCTTGAATGCTTCCAGTCACCTTGGCAGAGGGATAGAAAGGGCAAGAAGATGTATCATTGGTAATTAAATGTTCCTAGAGTGAATTCTCAAAGCACAACAGCCATAACTAGTCATATGGCCTGTTATATCCCTAAGAAAGACAAAAAGTGTTGTCCTGCTCTGTGTTCAGAGGGTAGAGAAGCCAGAAACACTCGGTCAGCTGCACCATGGACCACCACATGCTGCCACTGGCGCTCAGAATAAAAGTGAAGTTCTCACGATGGCCTGGGACGCCCTGCATCAGCAGCCCTCAGCCTCCTCTCTGGACTTCATCTTCTGTTCTCTCCCAGGTACGATTGCACCTGAGAGCTTATTCCTCTACCTGGACTGCCCTTCCCTGCATGTAGCTATGTGATTAATTCCCTCGCTTCCTACCCTGTGACCACTTCATTTAAAATTACAGCCCACCCCTTCTCCGTACTCTATCCTCACCCCCATTTCACCCTCCATACGCACCTGGCTGAATACTGCACCAGGGCAGCTAGGGTAGGTGCTTTGTCTGTTTGTCCACTGGTGTATCCTGCTGGCCCCGATCAGGATCTGCACACAGTAGGGCCTCAGGAAGTCTTGGTTGAATGAATGAACCTCCATGATAGTCAGAAAAATATAAATTAAACCCATAAAACACCATTTCATAGCAGATAGCAAAATTTACAAATCTGACAATACCAAACCCTGATAGAGATTTAGGGGAATGAAATTCCCTTGCATTGTTGGAGAGAACGCACATTGGTGCAACCACTTGGGGTGCAATTTGACAGTTAGTAGTCAGGTCGACGATGAGCATGCACTGTTTTAATTCAGCAATTCCATTTGTCAGTATTTACCTTGAAGAACTTTTCCATATGTGGCCAAGGAGGTACACAAAGGTGTGCCTAACAGAGTTGTTTATAATAGGAAAAAAAAAAAAAGCCAACTGGAATTTCCAGTAGCCGGACAATTGATAAATAATTATAATATACAAGTGAATATCACACAGCAGTTAACATGAGTGAATTTAACTTATTAATACATATATTGCCTTCCAGTTTCTGGTCTAACATGTAAGGAGTTTGGAAGTAGCTTCCATCCACACAAGAAAAAAAGCTGAATAAACTGAAAATCAACAACTTTTCTTAGATCCATCGAGGAAGTGAGGTTACAGGCAAATTGCTGACCCAAAATATGGAGAGGCAGACAGGCAGACACAGAGAATCACATCTTACCCGACCAGGAACCGAGGCAGGGGACGGTTGGAGGTAGGAAACCCTACACAGTAATCGCCCAATTGCCAGGGGTTCAGTGTGGCCAAGTCTGAGAGTTGAAAACTGCAGGGGGCACAGTGTCAGAGAAGTCCTCACAAGTTCGTGAGCTGTACCTCCAGGAGCCCCTCCAGGTTCTCACAGTGAACACCTGGAGAAAACCCCCCTCATGCTTCCTGCAGCGGGAGGGGAAAGTAGCCATTTGGGAATCCACCCAGAGCACGCTGTTCTTAACAAGGCCTGCCCTCAATAGAAACTATAGCCATATACCACATAATGATATTTGGGTTAACACTAGACCAGGTATATGATGGTGATCCCGTAAGATTATAATCCTGTGTTTTTACTATACCTTTTCTATATTTGGATATGTTTAGACACACAAATGCCATTGTGTTAACAATCACCTGCAGTGTTCAGTCCAGTGACACGCTGTGCAGGTTTGTAGCCTGGGTGCAACAGACTATACCATACAGCCTAGGTGTGTAGTAGGCTGTACCATGCAGGCTTGTGTAACTACACTCTATGTTGTTCACCCAATGACAAAATTGCCTAAAGACACATTTCTCAAAATGTATCCTGGTCATTAAGTGACACGTAACTGTATCTCACCAGAGCCTAACTGATCTGGGGAAGTGGAAACACCCAACTGCAGCTGCCTCTAGCCTTCCTGTGTCACCTAAGGGTGTGACAGACTGAGAAGTACAAGTGAAGGTAACAGCCCAAGGCACAGGCTCACTAAGAGACTGAGATCTGGCCAGGCTAGTGGCTCACACCTGCAATTCCAGCACTTTGGGAGGCCAAGGCAGGAGGATCACTTGAGGATGGGAGTTTGAGAACAGCCTGGACAACATAGCAAGACCCTATCTCTACAAAAAAATTTAAAAGGCTGAGATCTGATCAAAGGACTAAAGCAACACTTCCCCGCCACACACACTTACCACCACATTACTAAAGGCTTAGTTGTCAATATCACAGTTCCTTCTACCCAGTAAGTCACATCTAGCTCTCAACAAAAGATTACAGAGCTCACTAAAAGTGAAAAAGTAGTGTGAAGAGACAAAAGTAAGCATCAACTCCAGACTCAGATATGGCAGGGATGTTGGAATTATCAAACCAAAAATGTTAAATAACTATGATTAATATGCTATGTGCTTTAATGGAAAAAGTATTAATAGAAGATGCACAAAACAAATGGGCAATGTAAGCAGAGAGATAAAAATTCTAAGGAAGAATGAAAAAAAATGCTAGAGATTAAACACTGCAGCAGAAAGGGGGAATGGCTCTGTGGGCTCACTAGTAGACTGGACATGCTGAGGAAAGAATCTGCGAACTTGAAGATATGCCAATAAAAACATCCCAAACTGAAAAGCCAAGAGAAAAAAGACTGAAAAAATGAAACAGAATATCCAAGAACCATGGGGCAATTGCAAAAGGTGTGGAACATATGTGTAATGGGAATGGAAGGAGAAGAAAGAGAGAAAGGAACAGAAGAAATATGTGAAGCAATAATTACTGAGACTTTCCCAAAATTAATGTCAGACACCAAACCACGGATCCAGGAAGCTCAGAGACCACCAAGCAGGATAAATGCCAAGAAATCTACAGAGAGGCATATCATATTCAAATTGCAGAAAATCAAAGACAAAGAAAAAAGTATGGAAAGAAGCCAAGAAGTGGGGGGTTGGAGTAGAAACTTTCCTATAGAGGAGCAAAGATTAGAATTACACTGGACTTTTCTTAATAAACCATGCAAGCAAGAAGAAAGTGGAGTGAAATATCTAGTGTTGAAAGAGGCTGGGTGCTGTGGCTCATGCCTGTAATCCTAGCACTCTGGGAGGCCGAGGCTGGTGGATTGTTTGAGCTTAGGAGTTCGAGACCAGCCTGAGCAAGAGAGAGAGACCCCGTCTCTACTAAAAATAGAAAAGAATTAGCTGGACAACTAAAAATATATAGAAAAATTTAGCCGGGCATGGTGATGCATGCCTGTAGTCCCAGCTACTCAGGAGGCTGAGGCAGGAGGATTGCTTGAGCCCAGGAGTTTGAGGTTGCTGTGAGCTAGGCTGACGTCACAGCACTCTAGCCCGGGGCAACAGAGTGAGACTCTGTCAAAGAAAGAAACAAAGAAGGAAGGAAGGAAGGAAGGAACTCACCAATCTAAATTCTGTATCCAGTACAATTATCCTTCAAAAGTAAAGAAGAAATAAAGCATTTCTCAGACAAGCAAAAATTGAGGGAATTTGTTGCCACTGTACCTACCTTACAAGAAATGTTAAAAGAAGTTCTTGCCTGTAATCCTAGCTCTCTGGGAGGCCGAGATGGGTGGATCATTTGAGCTCAGGAGTTCAAGACCAGCCTGAGCAAGAGAGAGACCCCATCTCTACTATAAATAGAAATAAATTAATTGGCCAACTAATATATATAGAAAAAATGAGCCGGGCATGGTGGCACATGCCTGTAGTCCCAGCTACTCGGGAGGCTGAGGCAGCAGGATTGCTTGAGCCCAGGAGTTTGAGGTTGCTGTGAGCTAGGCTGATGCCACGGCACTCACTCTAGCCTGGGCAATAAAGTGAGACTCTGTCTCAAAAAAAAAAAAAAAAAAGAAGTTCTTAAGAGAGATGAAAGATGACACTAGTCAGAAACTCAGAAATGCATGAAGAAAGGAAGAATATTAGAGAAGTAGTAAGTGAAGATAAAATAATTTACATGTGGTGATACAAAAGAAAATCTAAGAAACAATGTTGAAGGAAAAAGGTAATATGCAAAAATACATTTATAGAATGATGCCATTTAGAAGAATTATAAAAACATCCTGAACAATGCCATATATATTATTAATATATGGATACATAGACAAATAGTAAAAATATAAAAATATACACTAAAAAGAGTCAAACTAACTTCAGGATAGGTTGCCTCTGAAGAGGGTGGCAGGAATGTGACATGAGAAGAACTTTTTAGCTGTAGTTGTAATATTTTCTTTCTTTAGAAAATATCTGAAGAAAATATGAAAAAAAGAACATTTTCAAAATCTATTATTTTTGTACTTAACTTGTTAATGAAAAGTTATTAAAATATTCAAGAAAACAAATAGTAGCCACCGAATCCTTCTATTACATTATTACAAAAACCCACTTTCCGTTTCCCCTCCATATTTTTAAAGACAAATCCCTGGCACTCAATTTGCAAAGACCTTTTCAGCAGTAGAGATAAGCTCAGCAACATTAAAGAAGGGACAGGTGCCCTTTACCCAGTAAACAAAGGTTCCGTTTGCTTTGCATAGCATCTCATATTCTCAAAGCTGCATTTAATGGGAGTGAAGGCCCAGTTTAGAAAACAGCTCTTTGAAATCTACCCCTGTTCAGTGGGGAGAAAATTTTCTTCTGCCTTTAATGCCAATGCAGAAGCTTTGGGATCTGAGCTTCTGATCAGCCTTTACAGGGACTGTTGACAGCTGATACCTTCAGTGTATAGCGCACCCTTTTTTTATTTTTTATTTTTTTGAGATAGAGTCTCACTCTGTTGCCTGGGCTAGAGTGCCGTGGCATCAGCCTAGCTCACAGTAACCTCAAACTCCTGGGCTCAGGCAATCCTCCTGCCTCAGCTTCCCAAGTCGCTGGGACTACAGGCGTGCGCCACCATGCCCGGCTAATTTTGTTTTCTATGTATACTTTTAGTTGGTCAATTAATTTCTTTCTGTTTTTGGTAGAGACGGGGGTCTCGCCCTTGCTCAGGCTGGTCTCGAACTCCTGACCTTGAGCAATCCACCCACCTCGGCCTCCCAAAGTGCTAGGGTTACAGGCCTGAGCCACCACGGCCGGCCTGCACCCTTTTTTATAATTTTGGTTCTTAGAGGACAAACATAAACATCTGCAAAACAATAAAATGGTCTTCACAGAAGTAAACAAGAAATGATACAGAAATCACCCCATTTAGTCAAGTCTCTTAGTGCTGTTCTAGACCTGTAAGATGGAACAAACATACAAATACTATTAAACACAAAGCTGAGAAAAATATAAAGTGATGAACAGAAGTCAAGTATTTATTTTTTTATTTTTATTTTTTTTGAGACAGAGTCTCACTTTGTTGCCCAGGCTAGAGCAAGTGCCGTGGAGTCAGCCTAGCTCACAGCAACCTCAAACTCCTGGGCTCAAGCAATCCTCCTGCCTCAGCCTCCCAAGTAGCTGGGACTACAGGCATGCGCCACCATGCCCAGCTAATTTTTTCTATATATATTAGTTGGCCAATTAATTTCTTTCTATTTATAGTAGAGACGAGGGTCTCGCTCTTGCTCAGGCTGGTTTCGAACTCCTGAGCTCAAAGGATCCGCCCACCTCGGCCTCCCAGAGAGCTAGGATTACAGGCGTGAGCCACAGCACCCGGCCTAGAAGCCAAGTATTTAGAATTCGTTAACATTTACCTCAGAATCTTACCATGTTTCATCAGGATAGAAACCTCAAAATCATCTGGTCAGACATTTTGGTCTCAGGATCTTAAATATTACTGATGACTGTCATAGGTTGAATTTTGTTCCCGCGAAAAGCTATGGTGAAATCCTAACCCCCAGTACCTCAGAACATGACCTCGCTTGGAAGTAAGGTCATTGCAGAGGTAATTAGCTAAGACGAGATGAGGCTGGAGTAAGGGGTCCTCATCCAATAGGGCTGTGTGAGGACACGGAGCCTTGGGGAGAAGTCATGCGAAGATGGAGGCGGAGATCTGAATGACACTACTGCAAGCCAAGGAAGACCAAGGACCGACGGCTGTCACCAGAAGCTGGGAGAGAGACATGGAACAGATTTTCTCTCAGAGCCCTCAGAAAGAACCAACCCGCCGACACCTTCATTTTGGACGTCAGGCCTCGGAAACCAGGAGGTGATAACTCTCTGTTGTTTGAAGCCCCCCAGCTTGTGGTATTTTGCTACAGCAACCTTAGGAAACTAATCCCACAACCCAAAGAGCTTTCGTTTAGGTGAAATATATCTCCTAATATTTATCATATGAAATATCTTTGAAACTCAAGAGAATAAACGAGCACAGGTTCTGTGAGCTGGCAGGGCAATGGCATCCTCTCGGGTCATTTAGCCTCTGGGCGACTCCACCAAACACTCTGGACAGCACGAGAGGGAAAAAGGCAAGTAACGCCATAGTGTTATTACAAAATCAGTTTTGACCCCACAGACTCGGAAAGAAGATCCCCAAACCTCACATCAACAATGGCTGATGAACTCAAATCAGACTCAACGATGGGAAATGGCTTCTCCTAGCGGGGGCCTAAGTCAAATCCTGGCTTCCTGACTTGGGGGCTCCTGGAATCACAGAGCCACACGAGGACTGTTTAGGGCAGGAGGAAGGCAAGTACCTAGTGTGAAGCCAACTGGTGAGTCTTGACCAGATACTGCTCTGGACTTTGTTACATCGTTAAGCATAGGTCCTTTAAATTGGCTTGTGCACAGCACTCATTTATTTAATTAAATTAACTTATTTATTTTGAGACAGAGTCTCGCTCTGTCGCTCGCCAAGGCTAGAGTGCAGTGGCATGATCATAGCTCACTGCAACCTCCAAAATCCTGGGCTCAAGCGCTCTGACTACCTCACCCTCCCAAGTAGCTGGAACTACAGGTGCGTGCCACTACACCCAGCTAATTTTTCTCATTTTTCAGAGAGATGGGGTCTTGTCATGTTGCCCAGGCTGGTCTTGAACTTCCTGCCTCAAGCAATCTTCCTGTCTTGGCTTCCCAGAGTGCTGGGATTACAGGTGTGAGCCACTGTGCCTGTCCTTGTTTCTTTTAAAAAGTGATTTTAAAGAGAGTGGACCACATTTTAAAAGATCCTCTTTTCCCAACATCTAAGACAAGGTTTCTGATTCTGATTCCAAGGGCTCCTTGGGTGCCCACAAACCCCTGGAAATTATAAGAAGGAAATGTGAGTGTCTGTGTGCATGTGTGTGCGCGCCCACGTGATGCACACATTTTGGGGGGAAGGCAGGGCCACAGGTCTCCTTCGGTTTTCAAAGAGAGTCCATGACTCAGAAGAAAGTTATGGGCCGGGCGCGGTGGCTCACACCTGTAATCCTAGCACTCTGGGAGGCCAAGGCGGGCGGATTGCTCGAGGTCAGGAGTTCAAAACCAACCTGAGCAAGAGCGAGACCTCGTCTCTACTATAAATAGAAAGAAATTAATTGGCCAACTAACATATATAGAAAAAATTAGCCGGGCATGGTGGCGCATGCCTGTTGTCCCAGCTACTCGGGAGGCTGAGGCAGAAGGATCACTTGAACCCAGGAGTTTGAGGTTGCTGTGAGCTCGGCTGACGCCACAGCACTCACTCTAGCCTGGGCAACAAAGTGAGACTCTGTCTCAAAAAAACAAAAAAAAGTAGAAGGTTATGAACCGCCGCTGAGGGCAAGGTCACCCCAGGAGTGTCTGCCTTAGAGGCTTCCTCTCCACCATGTGTGGACTTGGGGCTCTGGCCGACCCCTCCTCTTCTGCTGGGAGCATGAGATCTGCACGGCGCTCAGCCTGGTCTGCGGGCCCCTCCACTGGCTCATGACATGAAAACAGATGTTCACGAAACAGCCCATTCATTAAAAAATCACGTGAAGAATGACCTCCGCCTGTGGTAGTCATCAAATAACAGAATAATTCAGGGCCAGAGGGGTAGGGAGGGGGGTCTCAAGATGCATAGAGCTCATTTGTCTTTTCATTGTTTCAGTTTGGCCCAGAAAGACCAAATGTTCATAGAAATATGAACCCTGTAACAATAGCACTTAAAATTCCAAATATTTTAATACTTGAACATATAGTGGATGGATCTTGTTGGACTAAATTCAGATCTAGGTGACTAAAGTGAGATTTCTCTAATTGGAAACAAGTAGTAAAAAAAATTACATTTGAGAAAAATAAAATCTGGTCTTTTTTTTTTTCCCCTCCAACTATCTCTTAATATCCTGATAACCAAGTACTTCAGTTATTTGTCTTTGTATGTTCCTGTTCATTAATCAGCTGCATTTTTCCAAAATCATATTATTTTTGGAGAATTCTGAGTAGTGAAAATTAGCAGCTCGATTTCTCATCTAAATGCCAAAAATATGCAGCATAAAAACAATAAAAAAAAATAACTTCAGTCGAACAAATGTTTGAAATAAGTCACCACTTATTTTTGTATATTTTGTGGCACAATGAAAAGACGTCATGACCATTTCAGGAAAAGGAAACTTCTCTTCCCAGAGGCATATTTGTCCACTTTCAAATTCACAAATGCTGACCGGGCTTGGTGGCTCACACCTGTAATCCTAGCACTCTGGGAGGCTGAGGTGGGCAGATTGCTCGAAGTCAGGAGTTCAAAACCAGCCTGAGCAAGAGCGAGACCCCATCTCTACTATAAATAGAAAGAAATTAATTGGCCAACTAATACATATAGAAAAAATTAGCCGGGCATGGTGGCACATGCCTGTAGTCCCAGCTACTCGGGAGGCTGAGGCAGGAGGATGGCTTGAGCCCAGGAGTTTGAGGTTGCTGTGAGCTAGGCTGGCGCCACGGCACTCACTCTAGCCTGGGCATCAAAGGGAGACTCTGTCTCAAAAAAAAAAAAATTTCACAAATGCTGAAACTGCTCACGACCACTGAAGTTCTTTCCCCCTGAGTGGGATTCCATATCCCCCCAGATCCCTGCTTATGTATTCTTTTTATACCTCGCAGCAATAAAAAGTAGTTCGTTCTCAGTTTTCATCTGGTAAAATACCATGGTTTAATTAAATTATGTTGGTCTGAGTCCAAAACAGTCTCTCCACGGTGTCACGGAAGTTATAGGTTTTCTAATGGATGCCAAGACTATTAAGACTGTGCTTTATGATCATTACGCATCCCTGGATTATGTTCGCCTATATTTTACAGTTCATTATTTAACAGTGCTCATCTAAAAAGGTTAAAGTCTTTATAGAATCATTTGGCTGATTCTTAACTTGGCTGATTTACAAATAATTTCACAAATATCTTTGCACCACCATTATTTATCTACAAAGATCTGATCCAGGGTACAGAACCTTTACATTAGAAATGTTTCGTTGATTTAACCAGATGCCCCTCAGTGTCTCCTTATAGCAAATAATTAACACCTTGTCAGATAAATGCGATATACAGTCACAATGTGGCAAACTGATTTTTTATAAAAATAATTTTTCCTGCATTATAAATCTCAGAAATCAGGAATCTAGGTTGTATCTGCCAGTCATTAATGCACATTAATAAGAGCCTTCATATAAAAAAGGAAAGCTGAAAAAAATATTTTAAATGAAAAGATCTTTTTCATAACAAAACATTTTGTGTTTCTAATGAAACTAATTAAAAGCACACAAATTGTAAAGGGATCATATAAATGCAATAAATCATCCTAAAGATTAAAATGCATTTAATGCTTATAGGGCTGTTTCCTGCTCTAGGGAAATGCACTGGGGATACGCTGGCCAGATCATTGAAATTCTACCCAGCAGCCCCTTTGTCAATCTGTCTCTTACAGAGGAACACAAGTCGATTCTTGATGCTCATTAAAAAGAGCCAAGTGATTCCTTTACTCACATCTTAACTGAAAGATTAAATGTTTTCATTTATTAACAAAGGGTAAGAACGTCAAAGCTATCCGAAACAACTGGTCTATCAGGAACATATTTGTTCCCTTCCTATGCAGGGCTGTTTCCCGGGAGCGGAGCATCACTGCGGAGTTAGCAAGTACCTTGGAAGCCCCTGGGGATGCTTTGTTCTGTATGTCATTAACTGCACGGCTTTCCTTTGGGGTTGGCAAGTAAACTCTGCTGCGTTTCTGAGAACAGACTGGAATGGGTCATCTTGCATTACTTCAGTTCAGTGCTGCAGTTTTGCCAACGAAGACATGGACGCACAGCAGAACAGTTAACCCATAATTAGCAAGCTGGGGATCAGACCAGGAAGGGTTTTTGCAGAGGCATTAGCTCTCTACTGTGACTAGGTGGGCAGCGGGAAGTCAATGCAGAATCTTACTTCTCCCAGTACACTGAACTGCCATTACTTAAAGAGTCAAATAGAACAGAATTATCTTAGTGGGGGAAGCTTAGGGAACTGCTTACCTTTCCGGTGTCCACCCTCCAAGGTTGGAACACCCCAGGGCCCAGTCCCCAGCCTCCATCTCTCTCTGCGCTCAAGACTTGGGTGCCACATCCAAACTCACAGCTGTAACTGAAGCCATATGCTGGAACTCCCAAACATGTATCTCCAGCCCTCTCCCCCACACACCAGACTCATGGATCTACATGCCTACATGGAAGTCTGATGGGCACCTTAGATTTATTAGGGCTAAAACCAAACTCCTGCTTTTCCCCTCAACCTGCTCCTGCTCCTTCCCTGAGCATCCTCAGCTCAGTGGGTGGCAAGTCCCTCCTTCCAGTGGTCCCAGCCAACAACCTCGGATTCATACTTTTTTTTTTTTTGAGACAGGGTCTCGCTCTGTTGCCCAGGCTAGAGTGCCGTGGCGTGATCATAGCTCACTGCAGCCTCAAAGCCCTGGGCTCTCGCGATCCCCAGAGTCATCCGTGAGTCCCCTCTGTCACACAGCCGGCGTCCAGTCCATTGGCAAGTCCTTCTTGCAACACAGACGTGGGCTCTCCTCCTAACCACGGCCGGTGCGTCTACTCCGGTCCAGTGCGCCATCATCTCTCACCTGGATGGTAGCGCCAGCTTCCTCGTGAGTCTTCCTGCCCTCCAACATTCTCACTAGAGCTACCAGAATGATCGTTTTGTTTCCACGAGGCAGTGCCTTGCTCTGTCACCTGGGCTGGAGTGTAGTCATCATAGCTCCCTGCAGCCTCAGACTCCTGGGCAGAGCGATCGTTTTCAAACTTAGGGCATGTTTTGCCTTCCCCCCCCTCAGACCCTCCGCTAGGTCCCATCTCATTCAGGGAAAACCCATACACATCCAGGGACCTGCAAAGTCCTACATGATGTGGCCCTGCGTTGCTCCTCCGGCCTCATTCCCCGCTAATCTTGTCCTGATGCGTTAAGCCGCGCTGATCTCTTGGATGTTGCTCACATAAAGCTAGCTGCCAGGTTTAGCGTCCCAGGACACTGGCATGCCATCCTTTGCCAGAAGGGCCCTGCTGTGGCTTGAATTGTGTCCCCCTCCCAAAAAAAAGATATGTCCGAGTCTTAACCTTGGTACCTGCAAATGTGACCTTATTTGGTTCTGTGGTCTAAAGGCTTATCCCTTAAAAGGTATTTGCTGAAACTTAATTCCAATGTGATGTGTTAAGATTTGAGGTCATTAGGAAGTGATTAGGTCTTGGGGACTGTGCCCCAGTGAGTAGGATCAGTGTCCCTTATAAAGGAGGCCTGAGGGAGCCTGTGTGCCTAACTCCACCATGTGGGGACACATAGAAGGTGCCATCGACAAGGAAAACCACATCTGCTGGTGTCTTGGTCTCAGGCTTCCCAGTCTCCAGCACTGTGAGCAATGAATTGATAAAATATTGCTCATAATTACCCAGTTTAAGGTATTTTGTCATAGCAGCCCGAATGGACTAGGACATTCTTGCAAAGGTAGTCAAGGTAAGATGAAGTCATGCTGGATTGGGGTGGGCCTTAAATCCAATGACAGAGGGCCGGGCGTGGTGGCTCACGCCTGTAATCCTAGCACTCTGGGAGGCCAAGGCGGGCGGATTGCTCGAGGTCAGGAGTTTGAAACCAGCCTGAGAAAGAGTGAGACCCCGTCTCTACTATAAATAGAAAGAAATTAATTGGCCAACTAATATATATAGAGAGAAAAATTTAGCCGGGCATGGTGGCGCATGCCTGTAGTCCCAGCTGCTGGGGAGGCTGAGACAGGATTGGATTGCTTGAGCCCAAGAGTTTGAGGTTGCTGTGAGCTAGGTTGATGCCACGGCACTCACTCTAGCCTGGGCAACAAAGCGAGACTCTGTCTCAAAAAAAAAAAAAAAAATCCAATGACAGAAACACAGAGGAGCCATGAAGGAAAGAAGGCCATGTGATGACAGCGGTGGAGACTAGGGGATGCAGCTATAAGCCGAGGACCCCTAAGGATGGCCACCGCGCCTGGGAGCTGGGAACGGCGAGGAGGGGCAAGGTAGAGCCTGCAGACACAGGATGGCCCTGCTGACACCTCGAGTTCGGACTTCTGGGCTCTGCAACTGTGAGAGAATAGATTCTTGTTGTTTTAAGCCACCCCATCTGCGGCCACTTGTTACAGCAGCCAGGAAACTACTACAGGCCCTCCCCCCCCCCCAGATCAGATGCTCTGCACTGTCACCTGGCCAGGGGCTTGCAGGGAGAGCTCCCAGCCCCTGCTCCACACCCTCCTCTTGGGTTACCCCAGCCCCGACCCAGAGGGGTGGGAGTTGCAAAGGAAGTGGGAGAAAGCCCACAAATATTGTGGATTTAAGCTCTCCAAGACATAATGCTGCTTCCTCTACTAGTGCACAAGTGGGATCCACCTGAGGGCAGTGGTAGAGCGAACACAGACCGTAACCCCTTTGTAGCCAGTTGCCTCCTCCCTCACTGCTTTCTTCCACATCCCATTCCCTCAGCCAGTGCACCATGAGAAAGGAGCGGAATGGTAGGAACCGGTGGTATAGATGGGACAGACAGGGCTAGGTACCAGTGCCCGGGCTTTTTGCCCTGCAAAGAGCTGAACAAAGCGAAGTCATTCTTGCTGCTATAATGGGCCCCGAACATCACGATCCGACTCTGACATTCCCATGCTGGCGTTTCAGGGGTGGAGCCGCTGCCTTGCTCCGCCACCCCCAGTGGGCGCTGATGACTCAGGTGGCAGAGGGTTGGTGGGAGGCAGCAGATGGAAAGATGGTCCCATAGACCAACAATCAGAGGACAGAGGGCTGTGTCCCCTGGGTGGGAAGTGTTCTAGGAACAGACACAGAGAGCTTGGCAGAGTGAGGACTCTTAAGAGACTAGAAACAGAAAGGCAGCCAGTTAGTTTTTTTTTTTCTTTTCTTATTTAAATTTTTTTTTTTTCTTTTTTTTTTTGAGACAGAGTCTCACTCTGTTGCCCGGGCTATAGTGCATGGCGTCAGCCTAGCTCACAGCAACCTCAAACTCCTGGGCTCAAGCAATCCTCCTGCCTCAGCCTCCCGAGTAGCAGGGACTACAGACATGTGCCACCATGCCCGGCTAATTTTTTCTCTATATTTTTAGTTGTCCAGCTCATTTCTTTCTATTTTATTAGTAGAGAGGTGGATTCCCTCTTGCTCAGGCTGGTCTTGAACTCCTGAGCTCAAACTATCTGTCCGCCTCGACCTCCCAGAGTGCTATAGGCATGATCCACCACGCCCGGCCTCTTTTTCTTATTTTTTAGAGACAAGGTCTCTCTCAGCCTGGAGTGCAGTGCTGTGATCATAATCCACTGTAACCTTGACCTCCTGGGCTCCAGCAATCCTCCTGCCTCAGCCTCCTGAGTAGCTGGGACTACAATCGCACCCCACCACACCCAGCTAATTTTTCTTAGTTTCTGTCGAGATGGGGGAGTGGGGGTCTCGATATGTTACCCAGGCTGGTCTCGAACCCCTGGGCTCAAGTGATCCCTCCCACCCCTGGCTTCTCGAAGTGCTGGGCTTACCCACTGTGGCTGTGAGCCACTGCACCTGGCTGAGTTTTTTCTTATGGAAGAATGGTTACTATTGCTGCGTATGTTCTGTTCCAATTTCGTCTCATAACGTGGTGGCTCTGTGATTGGACTGGGAAGATCGCTTTGAGTATACCTGGAGTATAAAGCTCTGTAGGAAACCATAACAGCATAACAAAGGGACCCTCCTAGATGTCTTGCTAGGAGAAAAGAGTGGAGAGGAGAGGTCAGAGGGGGCTGTATGCATACCTTGAGGCAAACCAGCTTACAGTCACTCAGAAACAGAAGCAACCGTCATCCCCCCCACCCCCCACCTTCCTGGACTAGAATCAAAACCAGCCTGGTCACTGGTGGGGACAGGGGGAGGAAGGTTCCCATACATAGATCAGCTGACAGCTGCACACAGGCTGGAGCCCAGCGGCCCACCCAGGGCTCCAAGGGACAGCGGCTGCCTCCCAGAGCTGGGGCTGGGGCCCAGCTGTGTGTGGTTCCCTGAAATCCACCTGCCACCTTGTCCAGCTGCTGCAGAAACAAGTGTGGGCCCCTTCGCTCAGGCTGACACGGCAAGAACAAAGGGCCAGGTGGAGGTGCCGGCCCCCACCCGCACTCAGCGCCGCTGCTCCAAGGCCCCAGTGGGAGGACATCCGGCTCCAGCACAAAGAAAGATGGGCCAGGATCTCGGCCTGCTCCTGCCTCTGCCCTTGAACTGGTTCTGCCCCTTGTAGGAGCTCCACATCCTCCTCCCCTCTGCGGAAAGCTTTGCAGGAGATGTAAGGACAAGTGAACCCTGAAGCGTTTACCTTTGCCAAAATGATTGTTTTCCAGGAAACAGCTCTGCTTATAAGGGTGAAAGCAACTGAGTTCTTGAGTCACCTCGTAATCTGTTCTAACGAAAGCTTCAGATACAGTAGGAGCCCCAGGACCCCTCCGCCCTCTCCCCTGTCTTTACAAAGGAAGGGACCTTTAAGACTGAAACAAGGCCTGGCGCGGTGGCTCACGCCTGTAATCCTAGCACCCTGGGAGGCCGAGGTGGGTGGATTGCTCTAGGTCAGGAGTTTGAAACCAGCCTGAGCAAGAGCGAGACCCCATCTCTACTATAAATAGAAAGAAATTAATTGGCCAACTAATATATATAGAAAAAATTAGCCGGGCATGGTGGCGCATGCCTGTAGTCCCAGCTACTCGGGAGGCTGAGGCAGGAGGATTGCTTGAGCCCAGGAGTTTGAGGTTGCTGTGAGCTAGGCTGACGCCATGGCACTCACTCTAGCCTGGGCAACAAAGCGAGACTCTGTCTCAATGAATGAATGAATGAATGAATGAATGAATGAATGAGTGGAACTGTCAAAACCAAACGTTAAAAAAAAAAAAGACTGAAACAAGCTGTGTTTCCAGCTGAGGCTCAGAGAAGTTAAGTGACCTGGCCAAGATCACACAGCCAGGAGGTGGCAGGAGTCCCTACTCTCTGAGAGAGGGTCATCGTTCACCCTTTTTCTAGCAGAGGATTCCATTCTTCCTTTGGGAAAGGCCCCTTCCCGGATCTCAGTCCATATTGTTGGGGGAGGCTCACCTGATCCCAGAATCTGAGGGTGAGCATGTGACCCGGGCCTAACCAATCAGTGATTCCATCTCCCTCGGCCATGGTGATTGGTTCAATTTGAGCCAATGAAAGTCAGGATTTTGCTGGAACAATTGAGAGGAAGAAGCTAGGGCCGCTGAGCAGAATGTACAGAAGCATTGGGGCCACCAACCGAGAGATGGAGCGATACTGAGTCCTGATGTCATTGTTTCAGCTTCTGGACTCAGGCATGCCTGGAAGCCACATGCCAATAAATGTCCTTTTTGGTTTAAGCCCCTTTGAATTGGTTACTGGTGCTTGCAAGAGAAAGATCCTGAACTACCCAAGCCCACGCCGTCTCCTGGCAACGCACTGCCATGAGGCCAGGCCATCCTGGTCCCCCGGGGGGTTCCACTGCAGCGGTAACTTAGCCTTAGCTGATCTCTGCTCTGTAGCGCTGTGTTCACCTTAAACTCCACCCCATGAGGTCCTGGCACAGGACGGTTGCTCAGTCACGAAAGGGTGAGAGGGAGCAGATGAGCACGTGGGCGCTGCCTTGTTTTCTTTCTCCTTCGGATCTCATGAGCTCCGGGGACTTGGAGCAGCGCCCAGGATGCCCTCTGTGCATTGCCTTCCCCGTCCTTCTGGGTCACCCTGCTGGCTCTTCATCCTTCTAGGAAGGAGACAGAGACAAGTGAAATGGAAGCTTGCAAATGCCACGTTCAAGGAGGCAGGAACGTGTGTGAGACGTTACAAGCTTTGTTTCTTGTGCGCTTTTGTTATTTTGTCATCCAGGGGTGTTTCCTCATGCTGTCTAGGAAAGAAGAAGGAAGCTCTTACAGAGAAAGGAAAGCCAAGGTAGGAGCCTGCCTGTGCCAGCGTCTGCATGAGTTTCCAGCATCGCTGTTAGTGTGACAAACGCAGCTGCTCTGCCCCAGGCTCACGTGTGGCATTGTTCTGGGCAAGAGCTTCATCCAAGATCTCAACTGTTGTCTGATAACACATCACTGCCAAGCCTGTGTGCAGTTCTAGGGATTTTGCTTGCCAACAACCCTGAGGGGCCCCTGTCCTCACTCTGCCATGTGAATGGGACTTAGGGAACATTTAGTACATACAGACGCTGTCATTGTTATTTTGCAGAGATCAGTTAGGACAAAGGACCCCAGGCGGGCAAGAGTATACTTTTGAGGGGACTCAAACACTCGAGGTCCATGGTTAATTTTAAGTCTCTATACTTCTGCGTCGCTTGAATGAGCGTGGCATTAGTATGGAGAGATCAGTTTGGCTGGACGCAGTGGCCCACGCCTGTAACCCTAGCACTCTGGGAGGCCGAGGTGGGCGGATTGCTCAAGGTCAGGAGTTCGAAACTAGCCTGAGCAAGAGCGAGACCCCGTCTCTACTATAAATAGAAAGAAATTAATTGGCCAACTAATATATATAGAAAAAATTAGCCGGGCATGGTGGTGCATTCCTGTAGTCCCAGCTACTTGGGAGGCTGAGGCAGAAGGATCGCTTGAGCCCAGGAGTTAGAGGTTGCTGTGAGCTAGGCTGTCGCCATGGCACTCACTCTAGCCTGGGCAACAGAGTGAGACTCTGTCTCAAAAAAAATAAGAAAAAAGACATCAGTTTTGTGTTTGTTGGTGGATTAAGCTTTAGCCTTCCTGGGGTGAGAGAGGAGTTGGCCAAGCCTTTGTTTTTTCAGTCATCATCTCTGCTTCTGCTTCCGATTCGTATTTGTCCAGGGCTGGGGGGATTTCTCCAGTTCTAGAGCTTACAAAGGCATTGGCCAGAGACCCACAAGGCTCTCTTCACTCCGCAGGCTCTTTCTGCCAAATGCTTCAGCCCATCTTCTCTGGAGGCTGGCTGGCTTTGATGTTGGTGGCCCAACACTCCATTAAAAAACGAGGGAAAGGCATGACCAGGATGACCAAAAGGAGGGACCCAAGGGTCTGATCACTGCCCCACCCAGCTCGGGCTGTCCTTCCCCAGACCAGGATCCAGGGGCCATGTCTTGTGTGGTGTCACTGATTCTCTTTGAATGGCCCCAGAGCACTGCCAATGGGTGATGTCACTTGGGGTGGTAGGAGATGGTGCCGCACATCTGAGGGAAATTCTGCACTCATGTCCACGTCTGACCCCCAAATGAGCGACTTTGCATAAAACCCGCTGCTTCCCTTTAAAGCAGGTGCTATGGACTTGTGGCCGCCTCTGCCCGTGCTCATTTCCAGAGTGCCCCAAGGGCAGGTCCCAGGAAGTGTCCTTCCCAGCC
Organism: Mirza zaza; assembly: GCA_008750895.1. NCBI lineage: Eukaryota > Metazoa > Chordata > Mammalia > Primates > Cheirogaleidae > Mirza > Mirza zaza. The sequence goes on from VSMD01124742.1 coordinate 18,495, forward strand.
CTGGTTTGCTTGTTTTCCTGGTGTGTGGCTGGCGATGGCAAACACAGCTGCGAGGGAGGGAGGGAGGGCGGGCTGCCCAGCACCTGCCACACTGCGCTGCTGGGGTGGGCAGGTGCTCCCCAAAAGGTTCAGAAATCAAGGTGGGCCGAGGCAGAGGTCTCACTTTGATGGCATCCCACGGCCTCTGCTGTGCCTCGCTGCAGCATCTGCAGTGACCCGGGAAAGAGCAGGTGTTGACAAGGACTTGCTGTCCAGGAATTCTCATTTATCCAGTGGCAGCTCCATTCGTGTCTCTGAGCTTTGCCTGGAGCTCCCGGCTAGTTCCGTCCTGGCTCTGAGCCCCTGTGAGCCGCAGGATACAGTCCACTCATAAAGGCAAACCTGTGCCAGCCAGCTGGGGCTGCAGAGCGGGGCGGGAGGCGCCAGCCCAGGCCAGCCAGCCTGGCAGGGCCAGCGGCAGGCAGAGCGGCGGGTCTCAGGGCAGCCCCACCGCGCCCCCTGGTGGCTGAAGTCAGCCCTCAGGCGTGCGTGGACCCAGACCACTGGCCACCTTCTGCCCAGTCGAGGAGAAGCCAGGAGGAGGGGCCTGACCAGGGCTCCTTGTATTTGGTGCCCTGTGGCCTCTCTTGCCTCGCCCTAGGGGGTGGATGGAGGGCACACTGCTGTCATGCCAGGGGAGGCACGAACGGAAGGCTTGGGTGGAGCTTGGGGTCCATGTAGAAGGGCTCCCCTCATGCCCCATGGCCCCTGGGCACAGTGTGTTCTGGCCAGGAGTCAAGGTTCCACACTGGCAGACAGACTAAAGGTTTCATCCTAACTCGGGAGCTTCATTTTCCCAGTTGTAGCCCTGGTCAAGCTCAGTTAAGGCAGCGGTACTGACAGCACTGACCGGCCAGTCCCATAAGGGCTTTTTCTTGTGACAAGATGTACAGCTGAGGGCAGGGTGGGTGCTGGGGGTAGCCATAACCTCTGAGTGCACGTCTAAAAACACCCCCTTTTCAACAGTTTTTAAGGTGATCTGTGGATAATTAAGACTTAGATTTAAAAAACACATCTTTTCAACAATTGGTGCTAAGACAACTGAGTATCCACATGCAACACCTTATTCAGAAATCAGCTAAAATGGATCACAGACCTAAATGTAAGCACTAAACTAGTAAAGCTGTAGAAACAGAGGTGCAAACCTTTGAGACCTTGGCTCAGCAATGATTTCTTAAATCTGACACCAAAGTACAAGCAACAACAAAAAATACTGATAAATCGGACTTCATCAAAATTAAGAACTTTTGTGCAACCAAGGACACTATCAAGAAAGTGAGGCCGGGCGCAGTGGCTCATACCTGTAATCCTAGCACTCTGGGAGGCCGAGGCGGGCGGATTGCTCCAGGTCAGGAGTTCAAAACCAGCCTGAGCAAGAGCGAGACCCCGTCTCTAATAAAAATAGAAAGAAATTAATTGCCCAACTAAAAATATATAGAAAAACTTAGCTGGGCATGGTGGCACATGCCTGTAGTCCCAGCTACTTGGGAGGCTGAGGCAGTAGGATCGCTTGAGCCCAGGAGTTTGAGGTTGCTGTGAGCTAGGCTGACACCACGGCAGTCGCTCTAGCCTGGGCAACAAAGTGAGACTCTGTCTCAAAAAAAAAATAAATAAATAAAATAATAATAATAATAAAAAGAAAAGAAAGTGAGGCCAGGTGTGGTGGCTCACGCCTGTAATTCTAGCTCTCTGGGAGGCCAAGTTGGGTAGATTCCTCAAGGTCAGAAGTTCGAAACCAGCCTGAGCAAGAGTGAGACATCGTCTATACTAAAAATAGAAAGAAATTAATTGGCCAAGTAAAAATATATAGAAAAAAAATGGGCATGGTGGCGCATGCCTGTAGCCCCAGCTACTCGGGAAGCTAAGGCAGGAGGATCGCCTGAGCCCAGGAGTTTGAGGTTGCTGTGAGCTAGGCTGACGCCACAGCACTCTAGCCTGAGCAACAGAGTGAGACTCTGTCTCAAAAAAAAAAAAAAAGAAAAAGAAAGTGAAAAGACAACCTATAGAATGGGAGAAAATATTTACAAATCATATATCTCATAGTATCCAGAATACATAAAGAATTTTACAACTCAAAAATGAAAAGACAATGCAATTAAAAAATGGACAAAGGATTGAACAGTCATTTCTCCAAGAAGATATACAAATTGACAATAAGCACATGAAAAGATGTCAATATCATTAGTCATTAGGAAAATGCAAATCAAAACCTCAATAAGGGGCCAGTGGGGTGGTGGCTCACACCTGTAAATCTAGCATTTTTGAGAAGCCAAGGTGGGAGTATAGCTTGAGGCCAGGAGTTCAAGACCAGCCTGAGCAAGAGTGAGACCCAGTCTCTACAAAAAATAGAAAACTTAGCCAATTGTAATGGTGCATGCCTGTAGTTCCAGCAAGTTGGAGGGCTAAACTAGGAGGATCCAATGAACTCAGGAGTTTGAGGTTGCAGTGAGCTATGAGGACTTCCCTGCACTCTAGCCTGGGGCCTCAGAGCAGGACTCTGACTCACAAACAAACAAGCAAACAAACAAACAAACACATGCTGCACTATAGCCTGGGGCAGGACTGTCTCAAAAACAAACAAACCACAATGAGATACCACTTCACATCCTTAGGGTGGAATAAAAAACCCAGAAGATAACAAGTGTTGGTGAGGATGTGGGAAATTGGAATCCCCAAATGCTGCTGGTGGGAATGTGAGATGGTGCAGCCACGGGAGTTAGGCTAGATCTCAAATCATCATACATCAAGTTACCACATGACCCAGGCTACTTCTGGGTCTATACCCAAGAATATTGAAAACATACGTTCACACAAAAACTTGTACAAGAATGTACATAGTAGCATTATTTGTAATAACCCCAAAATAAAAACAACCCAATGTCCATCAACAGATGCACAGATAAGCAGAACGTGGTATATCCATAAAGTAGAATATGATTCAGCCATAAAGAGGAAATGAATGGGGGAGGCGGGAGGGGGGCGGGTATATACATATACAATGAGTGAGATGTGCACCATCTGGAGGATGGTCATGCTGGAGACTCAGACTTGTGGGGGGTGGGGGGGGAATGGGCATTTATTGAAACCTTAAAATCTGTACCCCCATAATATGCCGAAATAAAAAAAAAAAAAAGGAAATGAAACGTTTATACATGCTACAGCATAGCTGGCCCGTGAACATATTAAACTCAGTGAAAGAAGCCAGCTGCAAAGAAATACAGTCTATTGTTCTGATCCAATTTGCACGTTGCACATTTTATTATTATTTTTTTTTTTGAAATGAGGTCTCACTCTGTCACCCAGGCTGGAGTGCAGCGGCTTGACATATAGCTCAGTGCAGCCTCCAATTTCTGGGCTCAAGCATCCCACCTCAGCCTCCCAACTAGCTAGGACTATAGGCATGGGGCACCATGCCCAGCTAATTTTTATGTTATATTTTAGAGACAGGGGTCCTGCTATGTTGCCCAGGTTGGTCTGGAACTCCTGGCCTTAAGCGAAACTCCTGCCCCAGCCTCTCCAATACCTGAGATTCTAGGCAGGAGCCACTGTATCCAGCCAAAGTTGCACATTTTAAAATGGTTAAAATGTTCACAATCTTGTGAGACCTTCCAAGAAATGTTTAAAATGGTGAATTTTATGTAATGTGAATTTTAACTCAATTAAAAGAAGCCATCAGAGGGAGCAATGAGGTACGCAGAGTGGATAGCCAAGGGTGGCCCTTTTGATGCAAGAACATGGAAGTGCCTCTTGTTCTTGTCAGAAAGAGGGTCTCTCCGAAAGTACCTATGATCACTTCACTGGACTTACCCTTGTTTTGTTTTTTTTTTGAGACAGAGTCTCGCTTTCTTGCCCAGGCTAGAGTGAGTGCCGTGGCGTCAGCCTAGCTCACAGCAACCTCACACTCCTGGGCTCAAGCAATCCTGCTGCCTCAGCCTCCCAAGTAGCTGGGACTACAGGCATGCGCCACCATGCCTGGCTGATTTTTTTTTTTATATATATATTAGTTGGCCAATTAATTTCTTTCTGTTTATAGTAGAGACAGGGTCCCGTTCTTGCTCAGGCTGGTTTCGAACTCCTGACCTCGAGCAATCCGCCCGCCTCAGCTTCCCAGAGTGCGAGGATTACAGGCATGAGCCACCGTGCCCAGCCTTACCCTTGTTTTTTCTGGGCAAACTCTCTGGGCTGGGAGGGCTGTCACTGTCCCCTGAGGGTCCTAGTAGCCCCCTAGCCCGGGGCTGCAGCATCCATGAACTGACTGTAGCCTCCCGGGTCCAAGGCACTTCCTGTCCTTGTGACCTCATGATCCCATCTGCTAGAAATGTCTTGAGGCCTGGTCGGCCCCACTCTCTGGGCTGCTCTCTCGTTTTGTTCACCACGTGAGCTCAGCCTTTGCACTGCAATCATGGGTTTTTTTAAAAGATCATTGCAGTTTTTTAGAGAACAACTCTCTCTCCTTTTCATCTTGAGCACCAAAAGCTCAGAACTCCCAGGTCCTCCGGGCAGAGGTTGCCGTGTGCCTGTGTGCGGCACATAAAGCCCACTGATGCGGACTCTGGGGCTCGTGAGTTCACGCCTGGGGCACCAGCCACGTGCTAGGCCCGATTCTCCGCCCAGGATCCCAGGCAGAGAGCAAAATGCAGTCTCGTGGGGCTTCCGGTGTAATGAAGGAAGAACAAATAAAAAGCAGATGCACAACATTTCAGGTGATGTTAAGCGCCTTGCAGAAGAATGAGGCCATCAGGGGTCAGTTGGGGGCAGGCCTGGGCAGGGGCGTCTGTGTGTACGTGTGCATTTTGGGGAGATGGCAGCACCCCCTGCCTTGAAAGTGTTTTTCAAAGCATCAAAGCACAGGCATCCTGACAGTCTGGGAACACACTGACCCGCAGACACAGCCAGGCTCGGCAGAGTAGGCCAAGACCTGCCCGGCCTCCCGGCCAGGGTCAAACCCAAACAGCTCCTTTCAAGGTCAAGATACCACTTTACACCTACAACAATGGCCATACTTTAAAAATGGAAAGTAGCAAGTAAGGAGACTGTGGAGAGATTAGAACTCCCTATGCTACAGGTGGGAATGTGAAAGGGTGTGGCTGCTGTGGAAAGCAGTTGTAGGTTCCTCAAAAGTGGCAGAATCACCGCAAGAGTCAGCAATTCTGCTCACAGGTATATACCCAAAAGGAAGGAAAGCAGACACTTGACAAAGCCATGCTCATAGCAGCACTATCCACCACAGTCAGAAGGTGGAACAACCCCGGTGTCCTTACTTGGGTGAATGGGTAACAAATGTGGTCTGGCTGTACAATGGGATATTACTCGGCTTACAAAAAGAGTGAAATTCTGATACATTCTACAACATGGATGAACCTTGAAAACATGCTAAGTGAAGTGAGCCAGACCAAAAAAGAACAAACACTGTATGATTCCCGTTGTATGAAATACCTAGAATAGGTGAATTCCTACAGACAATAAATAGAATAAAGTTTTCCAGGGGTTGGGGGAGAAGAGAATGGGGGATTTATTGCCGAATAGGTACACAGCTTCTGTTTGGGATAGTGGAAAAGTTCTGGAAATAGATAATGCTGATGGTTAGGCAACATTTTGTATGTACTTAACGCCACTGAATTGTACACTTAAAAATGGTTAAAATGGTAAATTTTTTTCTGTATTTTACCACAATTAAGAGAAAAACACAGGCCAGGTGCAGTGGCTCACGCCTGTAATCCTAGCACTCCGGGAGGCCGAGGCGGGCAGATCGCTCGAGGTCAGGAGCTCGAAACCAGCCTGAGCAAGAGTGAGACCCCGTCTCTACTAAAAACAGAAATTAATTGGCCAACTAAAAATATATAGAAAAAAATTAGCCAGGCATGGTGGCCCATGCCTGTAGTCCAAGCTAATCGGGAGGCTGAGGCAGGAGGATTGCTTGAGCCCAGGAGTTTGAGGTTACTGTGAGCTAGGCTGACGCCATGTCACTCTAGCCCTGGCAACAGGGTAAGACTCTAACTCAATAAAGAAAAAGAAAAGAAAAGAAAAAGAAAAGGAAAGGAAAGTGGTGGCTGTGTGTGGGTGACGATGGAGGGTTTTTAATTGCTCCTGAATTAACGTGCTTGCTTCTCACCTCTCGGGCGCCTAGGTTTAATTACTGTCTTAGGTCACATATGCAAATGAGTCTGCTGTCATGCCTGGTCTCGGGGACAGCAGCCGGATTACCCAAGCCCTCCTGCTAAGAGCCTGCTAAGACCCGCAGGAGGCTGGAGCACCACTGGCCAGGCTGCCTCCCACTGCCTGCCATGAAGGTGGTGTCTCCCGCCGCCCCCCGCCGGTTCTGGGTCAAGACGAGCTGAGAAGTTCAAGGTTGTGTCAGGGGAGTCCTTGCCACCTTTGAGGCCTGGGGAGATTGTCAGCGGCAGAAGGACCTGAACTCATACATCCTTGAGGATGGAGGATTTTTACAGAAAAGGAAAGAACTGGGAAGACAGCCTGCAGAAGAGGCTGTGGACCAGGGTATAGACTCCAGGGCTGGGCAGGTGTGTAAGAGAAGCGGGCAGGTGGGACGGCAGTGGCCATAAGCGAGTGGCCAACTGTCCCTTCCTGGGAATGCAGGAACGCAGACCCAGAAATTGGAATTTTTACATGAAATCCATTTTTTTAGATATTAGCAACTAAGAAGGATTTTTTTAAAAAACCACTGTAGGCAGCCTGGGTTCAGGGGTGGGGTGGGGACTGACTGGGAAGGGGCCCAAGAACACCGGGAGTGCTGGATCAGGAATGCTGC
>VSMD01124743.1:0-11290 GCA_008750895.1 Mirza zaza
CAGCGCAACTGCTACCCTGCGCGGTCACCGCGCACGCGCCACCTCCCTGCCAAGGAGGGGCGGGGAGTGGGCGGGCTGGCGTCTCCGGGGCCAATCGGAAGCGAGCGCCCCCGCCCTCCGTGCCGGTGGACCGAGCTTGACCCCGGCGGTGGGCGGAGGAGGCGGGGCCAGCCGCGCGGCCGCGGAGGGGGCGGGGCCCGGCGCCTGGAGGCGGGGCCAGGGGCTGTCAGTCCCGCGCCTGCCGCCGCCGCCGCGGCTCCTTGCACGCCGTGGCCCGGGTGGCTGCCAGCGCTGCCGCCCGCTGCCCGCCGCCGCGGCATCCCGAGCCGCCTCCCGCCGTCCCCGCCCGGCGCGCAGGTAAGGCCGGCCGCGGCTGCCGAGCCATCGCGCCCCCCTCCTTGGGATCGGTCCGCCGCTCGGGCGCCCTCTCCGGGCTGTGTCAGCGCCGCAGCTCCCCTTGCCGCCCGGGGGCGGTCCCGGGGGGCGGGACGACGGCCCTCCCCATCCCCCCCACACCTCCGGCCGCCGCGCCCGTCGCCGGGTCTCCGGGCCGGCCTCCTCAGCCCCGGCGTGGGGAGCTGGTTCTGAGCCCCTCCTCCCGGGCGGGTTACACAATCTCTGAGACTCGGGGCGGGGGTCCCCTTCCCAGCCCCAGCCCCACACCTGTCCCCGCCACGCTCTCCCAGGCGCAGGGCAGAGACCCAGCGTGACCTCGGGGCCGGGAAAGTTTCACTTTGTGGGCCGGGTTTGTTGACATCCGAGAGATGCGGGGAGATGGAGGCTGAGCGGCGGAGATGCGCCTGGCAGCAGTGTACCCTTTGGCCTGGGGTGGCCCTGGTCCAGGCTTCCCTTCCAGAAGTCCTGCCGAGAGCCCTGCTCTGGGGCCAGAGGCTGCTGCGTTAGCGAGCCCCGGATTGCAGCAATCTGAGGACAACTCAGTCTCACTCTTCCCCCCTTCCTTAATTTAGCATTGGCATTTAGACCAGGTAGGTGAATTTACTTAGCGTTTTCCCGACACCTTGTATCTGTGAGGTGCTTTGCCATCCCTGATTAGTTAATTAACAAGGTGGGAAAGCAAAATAGATCCTGAAACGCATGGCTAGTGCCTTTAGTCTAGCAAGCCTGAGAACCACTGAGAGCTTGCGGCTCTGGTTGCGTTGGGAAATGCTTTTGGCCAAGGTGCTGTGGGGGGAGCTGTTTGATGTCTTGTGGTTGCTTGAGGAGGCTTTGCTAATAATGGCAAGGCTTTCTCTGCCTTTCCCTGGCTGTGCTGTTTATTGAGGGTTTCCAATCTATGGCGGGTTATTTGATTTTTTTCACTTAAGCAGAGGAGGAATTAGAAGTGTTGCTGATGAAACAGTTAAGGAAAACCCTGAGGTTCAAATAAGTTTGGATACTTTGCTTTGCCACGTTACTCCTTGTATGCCGAAAACCTCGGCTCTTCCTGTTCTCTCCCCATCTTTCCAGTAGGACTGTATCCAACTGGGTTGGCATTACTGGTCCCTCATTTAGTCTGAAGACCTCTTGCTACCTGTGGTTTACAGTCCTGCCTAGGGACATCCTCTAAGAGTGGGCTTAATTAGCACTTTTATCTGCCCATTAAGCAATACAGCTTGAAATCTCTTATAATCAGGTGCTGTTGTAGTGTTGAGTCTTTAATAGTATGATTCATTTTAATAGTGTTTCTATAATAATCTTTCTATTAGTATGCCAGTTCTGCAATACCAGTACTTTTAGTATGGAAGCAGCAATTTACTAGAAATATTATCATGGCAAAACAATTCTCTAACAGATCTGCAGCCCACTTTACTTGGATAATTACTGCTAGAGGCTGTGAAGGTGTTTTTTTAAAATTTTTATTCTTTGGTGAAGTCAGCGTTACAATACCTTTGATCTATGAGGTCTTTATGAGGTTGTTCCTCCCTTCAGTCATTGTATCACTTAAATATTTTTTGGACTGATATTGTATGAGTTTTCCTCCATGCTGATTTCTTTTTAGGCAAAGTTTGGTGCTAACAAGATTTAGTTTTGATTTGCCAGCTTGCACTTCAAAAAGGAAGATATTTATTGTATGTTGGGGGGTTATATTAGAGATATTATTATGATGATGATGATAGCATGTTTTATCAGCATATGTCCTGTTTTGAGTGCTTCACAGATATTAAGTTATATAATTTTCAGTTCTTTCTCTCTCCCTATAAGGAAGGTACTATTATTACCCCACGTTTCAGATGGCGAAATTGAGGCCCAGTTGTTTGACTCAGGTCACACAGTTAAGTAAATGACAGCCAAATTCTAACCTATGCAGCCTGAGTTCAAAGTCAAAGTCCTTAACCACTGTACCATCCTGCTTCTGCAGATTATTCTTTCAACAAGCAGTTATTTCTATCTGCGATCTGTCCAACATTATATGCTGCACCATAGGGAGAAGAGCACTTTACAGTGTAAAACCACACATTGGTTTAGGAGTTCTTGCTCTGGTCTTAACTCTCCCACTAGCTAATCTGTGATTTTGAGCAAGGAACCAGATGTCCCTACCTTTCGTTTCCTCCTTGGTGGAATAACAACAGTTGAAGCAGATGAAGGAACTAGACTTACCACCCTAGGGAGCTGGAGACACAAGTCCATGCATGTAAGAATTAAATGTCCTTCTTTTTAAGACCCAGAATAAGACCAAGTGTCAAATGCATGGTGTGTGCATATGTGTCATGGAAAAGGACTAGAAGAACATACACTCTACTGCTACCAGTGGCTACCCATGGGAGTGCAATGGTTGAGAAATTTCACCTTACAGACTCTAGTATTATTTTGTTTTGTTGCAGCAATTATTACTTTTGTAATTAAAAAAAAAGATACCCCAAAAAGAAATCATCCTATGGAAGTGGGTTAACCACATGCAGAACCATGTGAGGAGCATTTTGGGAGGACCGTTTGGCATCACTTTGCAGGAAGCTTAAGGTCAGATGATGGCAGCACCTGCATGGCAGACTGGGAGTTCCCAGAAGCATAGCAAGTCAGGGTTGAAAGGAAACTTAAAAAGTCATTTAGTTTAACTCCTTCTTCCCCTTTCTCCTTCCACCATCTATTCAGTGGACAAATCCTCCCGTCCCAATTAGTGCTCATGCTGGTCCTGCTTGGACACCTCCAGGGTCAGACATTTGGTGTGCTTCACTAACTGTGCATCAAGAAAGATAGGATTGTCTCTGGTGATAGGGAATGGAAAACCACAGAAGGATTCTGGGTCATTCTAGCTTGTGCTCTTGAAAGACTATCCATTGTCAGTGTGAAACCTGGATTAGAGGGGAAATGCTAAACCAGGGAGACCAGTTAGGAGGCGATAGCCAGAATCTTGGATGAGATGATCCAGAATGAGACAGGTAGTGGCATGTAATGGGTCCAGGAAGGAATGGATCCCAACCCCATACCCAAAGACTGCCTGCCCACAAACAACAGAGAGAGGAAGCAAGTCGGCATCTCCTGGGGGGTGTGGAAGGGCGGAGGCCTGGGAGAGCCACTGGCTGGAGATGGGAAGTCCAGTGGGGTGGGGAGGACAGTTTTGTGTATATAATATATTCCCTAAAGCTGTATGATATAATAGATGTGGCTAATATAAGGCCTCTGCAGATCATAAAAAAGATTCTTTCTTCTCAAGAAGGGAGTGTACTACTTAAATATAGTGGGAAACTCCCTCTGCCTAACAAAGAAAAACAACAATATTTCCCTGTGGATGTTGCAGCCTGTGACACTGGCTCGTTTAAACTCCTGTTGCGCTTCTTAGTCAAGTTGGGAACCTGGTATTCTTCTTGCCTCAGAGGTGGAGGAGGTGGCAGTGAGATGAGAGTATCTTCCCAACTCAAGTCTTCTAGGTGGAATTAGAGCTGGGAGCTCTAGGAAGGGAGCAGTTGTGCATGAAAGGATGCTGCATTCACGTGGTTACACAGAGATGGGTCCTGGTGTGACTGTATGGAGTTGGACCAGGAGGACACATTGGTGATGCTTTTTTCTGATTTTTTGGGAAATGTTCTTTTGGGGGATTCTGTTCTCCAGTGATACCTATCAAATATGTGCCAGAGAGCCAGTGCAGGTCATAGGGAGTGCTGAGAAAGTCACTGGGAGTCTTTTTTCTTTCGAGTTTAAACATAGATTGTGTGCTGCTCGAAGTAGGCTTAGGGTAAAATGTTTTGATTACCACATTTATTGGAAAATAGGATAATTTGGAGGAAACAAATAAGATTTACGCAGGAAACCACAAAGACAGGGAAAATACACTTGCAAGTATTATTATACAAATTCACTTTTCTCTTGTTACTTATGTATTTCTGGCTTAAGATGCAGCATTTCTTAAATATTTACATTTACAGATTTATAAGTTGAAATACATAGTCTAATAATTTATGTGGAAATAAATTGTATAATCTCCTTTTTTTTTTTTTTTTTGCTGTAGGACAATTTTGGTCTTGGTTATTCAATATCTTTGAGACTACTTGTTCTCAATCGGGAGTGAGTTTGCCCTGCAAGGAGCACTTGGCAATGCCTGATTGTCATAACTGGGGGGTGAGGTGTGTGGTACTGGCATCTGGTGGGTAGAGACAGGGATGCTGCTGACCATCCCATAATACACAGCCCCCCCCCATAACAAAGAATTATTCAGCCTCAATCTTAAGAGTGTTGAAGTTGGAAAACTTCACTTTAGGCAATCATAAAAAATTCTTATTAGATGCAAATTGGAGGTTAAACGGAAGAGGAAGAGGAAGAAAATATAAAATGTTTCTTGATCCCTACAAAGTGATAACTATACTCTCACATCTGACATCCAGGAGGAGAAACAACTAAACAAGCCACTGGAACACAGGCATTTGTCTGCCACCCAGGAGCTATTTCAATATTGCTCAACACAGTAGTTTGGAAGAGGAAGTATAGGCCCTTGGAGTGGGAAGAGGTTCTAGGGGTAATTTGTGGAGGCAGAAGGGTTTATAGGCCAAGCAGGGAATCTGGGTCCTGCCAGAATAATTTTGAAAAGTTCTAGGGAGTTTTTCCAAGGCTATGTTTTTTGAGGACATTGAGTAGTGCTTAGAAGATACAATCTCCAGTCTGGGGGCACAGAACCCTCTGAACCCTTGGCTATTTATGTGAGAGTCTGAGCACTTCCCAGATTTTTCTGTGTCCAGACACAGAGCAGAGAATAAAGAACACTTGGTTTTGTTTTCAGATTATGTCTGTGCCTTCCACATACCTCCCTTTGGAAACTTTTTTATTATGGAAAAATTTAAACATATACAAAAATTGGGAACATAGTAGTGTACCGAACACCTATTTACCCAATGCCTGTCTTCAGTGGTGGTCACCTCCTGGCTGATGTTGGTTTATACCCCATCTTAGACATACCCGCATGTTTTTAAAATCTAGAAAATAACATCAATACTAGCAGTGAAGGAAGTAAGTGGTTTTCCAATGCTTGGGCCTCCCTGGAGGGAAACTGGTAATGGATATGCATGATTAGAAGAGCCATGAGGGCCTGAGAAATAGGAATAGGCCCAAGTGAATCTGGGATGGGGGAGCTCAACTCTTCTTGGTGGGAAAGTACAGGTGACCAGAGACTCATTTCTTTCTTTTTAAACCTCCTGTGTAAAGAAGAAGCCTACTTAGAGTTCTCTGCTGGTAGAAACATGTTTCGGGTATGAACTGTAGAGGGTTCTTTTAGTTCCTGGAGGGAGCATGGTTTGTACATTTCCTTTTGGGATGACCTCTTTCCTGTTCCATGACCCTCTAGGTGTGCACTGTGTGGTGTAAAGCCACATGTCCCTTGTAGCCTCTGTCTCAGACCCAATGGCTCTTTGCACAGAGTGACTCTTCCCCAAGAAGCACAGAGCAGGGTGGAGTGGGAGAGGGGGACATTGTTTCCAGTGGTTGTGGAAAGCCCTCTTGAAGCAGTTGCTCCCCTGCATTTGTTAGGGGATGGAGGACTCCACTGTGGGGGACAGCACTGCAGTCTACACTTTGCAAACAGGCCTTTCTTTTCCCAGCTGTATCTCCCTGAGCTACAGGATTAATATTTTTAGTCCATTGGACAATTGACATGCCTTTACTTGATTCAATGTTGTGTTGTAATATACATACAAGAAATGGCTTCAAGAGTTGAGAGAGTTCTTGAATAATCAGATAATTGATGCCTATGAATTTTAATTAGCGCTGGTTTCTACAAACTTAGACATTCTGGACTAGGTTCACAGCCAACTACATTGATGTGAAGACCTGGGCCCTTGAAGAGCTGTATTTCCCATCCTTATTCTATTTATTAAATGCATTTTACCTTCTCCTTATTCCACAAAGAGGTGTGGGTGGCCTTAGCTTATTATGAACATGTGGTATCACAATTATAGGCTTGCAAGTCTCATGCCTTTCTTTGGTGAGGGCAGCTCCTAGTCTATTAATAGTAGTTGGTATCCACTCTGTGCTTCTGTTGTGTGCCAGGCCCTTTACTTACATTAACCCTGTTACCAAGAACCTTTCTAGATAGGAATTAGCATTCTTATTTTGCAGATGAGGAAACTGAGGTTTGGAGAAGTTAAGAAATGCTAGGGGGTAGCACTGGGTTTTAACCCAGATTTGTTTGCTTACAGAGCCCAAAATGCTTTCCGATATCCTTTTGTCTCTCGTGGTTAAAGTCAGTCGAAGCTTGTACCTGGATTTGGTGGAGAAGATAGGGGCAGGAACTGTGGAAGGAGACTGAGAATTGTGGTGACTCCAGCTAACAAAAATCTTTACACTGAACCCCGTGGGAAACATTGCTTTTTGAGTGTGATAAATTACCTGTGTCCTATTTTTGAGCTGACTATATAAAACAGAAGTTGCACACTGCTAGCCCTGAGCTGAATTTGGTCAGCAGATGCATATTATTTGGTCTGCATAGTGTTTTCTTTTTTAAAAATTGGATTAGTTGTCATCATTTAAAAGTGGGAGATTTTACACTAAAATATGGGTTTCTGGCTTCTCTTGAATCATCAGAAGATCTGGCAATACTCCCCTCACCTTCCCTCTGGCAATAGTTAGTTACTGAGCTGCCCTGTTTGGATGCAGTGAGGACTCCTGAGTTTACTGTATTCCCCACCCTGCCCTCTTCACCCATTTATATCACCTGCCAGGACTTGAGGCGTTCAAGTTAGAGCCACCCTTGCAGAATTGATGTATATTCTCTGTCAGTGTCAGGGATGTATTAGAGAAGACTTGTTTGGTATCTTAATTAAAGATCCTTAGCACTTTTATTCCCTTTGTAGAGAGCCTGGGGAGGGCGACTCTACATGGCATGTGACTAGACCAGGCATGCTCACATTCCCTCCTCTGACCAGCAGCAGTTAACTGGACTCTGGATGGGTTTTGGACTAAGGAAGAACAATCAGATTTGGGATTTGGACACTGAATCAGTGAGCTGAGGAGCCTCAGGCAGGAAGGATTTATAGACTCAGGCTGAAAATGATGACCTTGGAAAAGTAGAATAGTGAGCAAAGAAGCCGGATGGTAAGGAAGTGAGACCACGTGGCAGCAGAGGGAAAGGAGCCGCCTGGTCCCTACTTCTACTGTACTTTCTGCAATTGGCTTCCTCTGTCCACAGCATTCATTCCTTGTGATATTTATTGAGTGCTTACTATAATGCCAGGCACCGTTCTAGGTGCTTGTGATACATCAGTGAACAAAATCAAAGTTCCTGTTCTTGTAGAGCTTATATTTTGGTGGAAGAAAACAGACAACTCCAAACAAAAAAAGCAAATAAAAATAAAATATTTAAGGTGGTAATAAGTATCAGGAAGAACAATAAAGCTGAGTAAGGAGACAGGGAGTGGCTGTACAGGAGTAGTGACCTTATGTTAGAAGGTTGTTCTGTCGATGTGATAGGGGAAGAAGAGAGCCTTTGGGTTGTCAGAACAACTCATCCAGAAGACTATCCTGGACATGCCCCACTCCCTTGCCAAGAGGAATCTCATGCAAATAATATAGCCATTCAGGAAAACTCAGCTCACTCCATAGTAATGAAGAAAGGAAATGGTAGACTTCTATTTCTGATAATGGTAGGCTATGCTATTTGAACCAAGGTTCCACTGAAAATATTAAAATGTTGGATATGTTTTTTATTTTTTATTTATTTATTTATTTATTTTTTGAGACAGAGTCTCACTTTGTTGCCCAGGCTAGAGTGAGTGCCGTGGCGTCAGCCTAGCTCACAGCAACCCCAAACTCCTGGGCTCAAGCAATCCTGCTGCCTCAGCCTCCCAAGTAGCTGGGACTACAGGCATGTGCCACCATGCCTGGCTAATTTTTTTTATATTTATTAGTTGGCCAATTAATTTCCTTCTATTTATAGTAGAGATGGGGTCTCACTCTTGCTCAGGCTGGTCTCAAACTCCTGAGCTCAAACGATCTACCCACCTCGGCCTCCCAGAGAGCTAGGATTACAGGCTTGAGCCACCGCGCCCGGCCATGGATATGTTTTTAAATTGAAAAATTTAATTTCGATTTTCTTAAAAGCTAAGGAACTGAGAAGATAATAAGGAACTATCAGGCCCAAATTTATGGTCAAGTGGGAACCTGGAGTGATGTATAAAACTCTAGAATGTCTAAGTTGCTTTTGACCTTAGAACATTTGTTGATCCTAATAAATCCAGACTTTAGTTTTGGCAGCCTTTGTAGACAGAGTTTTTGTCAAGTACATGCCTTGCTCAAGTTGATGAGTCTCATAGAAGACCATTTCCATACAAAGCTGGGACCACTGAGGGCAAAGGTGAACAAGATTAAAATTATGTCTCCCCAGCCCTCAGGGACAGCAGGGAAGGTTGCCCTGGTACTAAGCAGAACAAGAGAACAAAGAAAAAATAAGTTGTGGTCACTGGCCAGCCTTTTCCAGGATTTTGAGGATGGTTTTTCTATCTATCACCTCAATTTCTGAGAACCTCAAGTCAATAAACTGGTTTAAGGTAGTTCCAGGTTGGTATTCCCTAACCACCCCTCAGACACCTGGCAGAATGAAAGGTGAATTTTCACTGTAGGAAGGCACTCTCTTCCTGATTTTAAGAGAAAGTGAGCAGTACGATGAGAAATAACACAGCACATGGGAAATGAAACATGATGAGAGAAACAGCAGAAGCAATGAATAGAAAAAAAACCAAAACTCATATTCTTTATGTAATTTAAGTATAGAGACAAAAAGCTATGCTATGTTCATAGAAATAAAGGTGTGCGTGTAAATATCTTTAGGGAATGAGTAACAGTTAAAAGTGGCTTGGCAGATTTCAAAAAGACCAAACAGAACTTCTTAGAAATAAAAATACAGAACTGAAGTTTAAAAACTTAATGGTTTACCATAAGACAGCACATTAGACAAAATCAAAAACAGATTAGTGGATTAGAGGGTAAGACAGAAGAAGTTATCCAGATACCTCACAGGGAGATAAAAAGAGAGAAAATATGAAAGAGAGGTTAAAAGACATAGAGGATAGAGTGAGAAGATCTAACATGCATTTGATTGGAAAGGAGAGTAAAGAGAGAATGGGGCAGAAGCAACTATTCAAGGAGATAGTGATTGAGATTTTTTCAGAATTGATAAAATTTGTTAAGCTAAAAATTCATAAGCAGAGCACTGAAGGCAAAGAGAAAATTCTAAAAGCAACTACAAAAAAAAGACATATTACCTTGGAAAGAAAGTTTACGTACTTCTCAACAGCAACAGTGGAATCCAGAGGAAAGAGGGATAATATCTGTGTGAAATAGCTGACAACATTGCATTCTATATCCAGAGAAAATACCTTTCAAGAATAATGACAAAATAAAAACATTTTCATATAAACAAGAATGTGTAGTTTACCACCATTTTAGTGAGTTTGCCTCACTAAAGGCAATCTTAATTGATATATTAATACTAGGTAGAAGGAAAGTGATTCCAGATGGGAAAAGCTGAGAGATAATAAGGAATACAGGATTTTATAAAGAGGTCAATATGCGTGTAAATGTAGATGAACAATGAAGTATAAAACAAAATTCAAATATCTCCTGGGCTAAAATATTTAGAATTAAAAGTAAGATAACAATAGCATATAAGTTAAGAAAGGGGGTAAAAGGAATGAAGAAGACCCTGGAAGGAGAGCAAAGATAATGTTTATCTTCAGGCTGCTAAGTCAACAACGTATGTTGTAATTTCTAGAATAACCGCAAAAAGAGTAGAAGCAGAATATTTAACATCACAGCTAGGTCAGGAAGACTTATCTATCACATAAGGCTACAAAAAGAGTGAACATAAATGGATGGAAAAATTTATACTGTCAAATAATAAGCAAAGTATCAGATAAAGTAGAGATTATAGTTAAAAGCATTACTAGGAATAAAGGAATCGAGAAAAAAAGCATTACTAGGGATAAAAAGTTGTTCTCACCAGGAAAATACTGCAGTTTGAAATTTGTATGCACCTAACAGCTGTGTAATATATAAAGAAAACAATGACAGAACTACAAATAAGAATAGAAATATTTATGATCATATCTATTTTATTTTTATTTTTTTATTTTTTTTATAGAGTCTCACTCTGTTGCCTGGGCTAGAGTGCTGTGGTGTCAGCCTAGCTCACAACAACCTCAGACTCCTGGGCTCAAGGGATCCTCCTTCTTCAGCCTCATGAGTAGCTGCGACTACAGGCATGCGCCACCAGACCCGGCTAATTTTTTTTCTATTTTTAGTTGTTTGGCTAATTTCTTTCTATTTATAGTAGAGACGAGGTCTCGCTCTTGCTCAGGCTGGTTTTGAACTCCTGAGCTCAAACAATCCTCCTGCCTCAGCCTCCCAAAGTGCTAGGATTACAGGCGAGAGCCACCTCCCTGGCCCTGATCATATCTATTTTAAATGAGAATAGCTAAGATATTTTAAAGAAGAAGAACTAACTCAAAAGACTTGCTCTGTGGATATCATGTCCTATAAAGCTATTGAAATGACAACAGCATGGTGTTAATCCAAGGATAAACAAATAGTGCAACAGAACAAAATAAACAGCCCAGAAACACTCATTTGCATTTGTAGAATCTGGTTATATTGCAAAGGAGGCACTAAAAGGGTAACTTCCTTTGCAATATAAAGGGTGAACTTTCCAAAAATGGTACTAGGACTATTATCATGGATATGATATGAAAAAAATGAAATTTGACTGTCACTTGACACAATGCATAAAAATCAATTTCTAGGGGATTTAAAACTTAAACATGAAAGGAAAAACTGTGAAGATTCTGAATGAGAATATATGCATGATCTCTGCATA
>VSMD01124746.1:0-53422 GCA_008750895.1 Mirza zaza
AAAAAAAAAAATAGAAAGAAATTAGCTGGACAACTAAAAATACATAGAAAAAATTAGCCAGGCATGGTGGTGAATACCTGTAGTCCCACTTGGGAGGCTGAGGCAAAAGGATTACTTGAGCCCAGGAGTTTGAGGTTGCTGTGAGCTAGGCTGACACCATGGCATTCAGCCCAGGCAACAGAGTGAGATGAAAGAAAGAAAGGAAAGAAAGGGAGGGGAGGGGAGGGGAGGGGAGGGAAGAACGGGAGGGAGGGAGGGAAAGAAAAGAAGGAAAGAAAGAAAGAAAGAAAGAAAGAAAGAAAGAAAGAAAGAAAGAAAGAAAGAAAGAAAGAAAGAAAGAAGAGAAAGAAAGAGGAGAAGAGAAAGAAAGAAAGAAAGAAAGAAAGAAAGAAAGAAAGAAAGAAAGAAAGAAAGAAAGAAAGAAAGAAAGAAAGAAAAGAAAAGAAAGAAAGAAAGGACGGGAAAGGAAAGGAAAGGGAAGGGAAAGGGAAGGGAAAGGAAAGGGAAAGGAAAGGGAAAGGAAAGGGAAAGGAAAGGGAAAGGAAAGGGAAAGGAAAGGAAAGGAAAGGAAAGGAAAGGAAAGGAAAGGAAAGAAGAAAAAAATTAACAGGAACCTAAAGCAAATAAAAACAAGAATCAAGTCACATTCTTGGCCCTGAGGAGCACGGGATGTCCCAGAAGTGCCCTGCATGGCCTTCAGCAACTGGAAGCTCCAGTTGCTGTGGGTGGCTGGGACCACAGTGGCATGCACACACACCCCTGCAGGCGTCCGGCACTAGGAGACCTCAGCTTCCTTCTGTGACTCCACTTGACCGTGTGACTATTAGGCAGGCTCTTTACGCTCTGGTCCCTGCCCTCCCGCTCCATCAAGGGAGGGTGCGAATCTGGATTACGATGCTTGCACGTGTGGATGATGATGGCTAAGACTATTGTCAGCGCTGAGAGTCTTCACTCAAAATACTCCAATGTGACTCCATCTACTGTGAGATAAAACCCAAATCGTTTGGGCCAGAAAATACAACACCCTTCCCAATCTGGCCACAACCAACCTCCTTACCTTTTCTCCCTCTCCTCCCCTATTTGAGACAAACCGGTCAATGTGTTCTCCCCCAAACAGGATTTGCACCCCTCTGCCAACCTCTTCTGGAAACATCAGAGGCCACTTTTCAGGGTGTCTCTGTCTACTTAATTGAGCCTGGACATCCTCCACATTCTCACCCAAACTCTGCCCCGTGTAGCAGGCGCTGCCCTGCCCTGGAGGAGCTGAAATAATAGATCACAATAAAAGCTAAATGACTGAGCAAATAACCGCTGAAGCTTTTACAGAACTGAGACAGCTGTGGAAAGGCAGGGAAGGACGACAGTGGGTAAGGCAGAGCACAGGTGGGGCAGGGACGCTCTCCACACTGGGGAAAGGACATGCCAGGGTAGAGTCCCAGACCCTGGGAAAGCCCCACGTGGCCAGAGCTTACGACATTCATTCAGCTGCGCACTTAAGACTTGTACTGTTTTCTGTATTTGTAAGGGCAAATACAAATTAAAACTGTAAGACTAGATTCTCCTTGCTGGAAATAAGGGAAGAGACTCCTTTTCAATGTACGTAAGTCTTTCAAATAGCCAAAATAAGCCTCCAGCCAGTCTCACAACTCGGGGAATTTTGAAAACCTAGAAACCATCTCTGAAATGTAGTCAAGGAAGACAATGCCCCATTTCCCAGTGTCAGGGAGGAGATGGGCCTAACTTGTCATGTGACTCTAAATTGTTAAAACCCACCTAAAACAACGGGTTGTGCTGTGGCCTGAAAGTCTGTGTCCCTCGCAAATTCATGTGTTGAATCATAACCCCAAGGTGATGGTATTGGGAGGTGTGGGGCCTTTGGGAGGTGATTAGGTCATAGGACAGAGACGGGGGATCAGTAATAAAAGAGACCTGAGGACCTCCCTCACCCCTGTCGCTTCCACCATGTGAGGACACAGCAAGAAGGCACCATCTATGGACCAGCAAGCAGGCCCTCATGAAATACTGAATCTGCCAGTGCCTTGATCTTAGACTTTTCAGCCCCAGAACAATGAGATGTAAATTTCTGTTTAAAAGATACCCAGTATTTTGGTATTTTGTTACAGCATCCCAAATGGATTAAGTCAGGTGGCATCCCCAAAGCTCTTTGAAAGGGTGAGATTTCTGTCTTTGCAATCATTCTCTTCTGGTTTAATGTTTATTTAATATGAAAATCATTTTCTTTTTCCTCTACCTTTGGGAAAAATTTGCAGGTTGGAAGGATATTTGGTTTTTAATATTTCCCCAACATATTTTATAATTCAACAAAGACATTAAAATATGCTTTTGATAATGAACTGTGAGTTAGTCCAAAGGGAAGGAAAAAAAATACAATTCCTAGACTACTTTATTTTTGTTAAAAGAAAACTCAAAAAAGGTTCCCATCTTGCTGGATGATATATCATTTTTTTAAAAGTGTACAGAGTAAATTTATAACTTCTTACTTTTAGTTTAGGTCTGAACAATAAATACCAAGTTAAAAATGTATAAGAAGTCATGTTCATATACTATATTTACAAAATGTAAATATACAAAATATTAGGAAACTTTGTATAATAACTTTGACAAACATAGGAAGCACTATGTCTTACAGTCAAGAGGTCAAGAAAGAAAAATTTTGGCAGAGAAACCATCTTCACCCCAGTTCCAACACTTTTTCAATGTGTGCCCTTGAGAAAGTCAAAGTAATTGTGGAGTCCTATGACACACCGAATGTCAGGTATGGTGTTAAGCAGCACTTTCTGGGCATTATTTACTAAAATTGTTGTGAAGATTCAAAAAGATGGATACTATTATCATCTCCATCTCCAAGCAATAGTGACTTGTCCAAGGCTGGGAAGCTAATGAGGGTGGGGACAGGAATTGACTTTGGCCAGCTAGACGCCCTGGAAAGGTCCCTTTTTGTTGGTGGTGGTGCTTCTTAAAAATGTTTTACTTCTCTTTGTTTTCTTAAAGTTTTCTTTATACCAACAAAGTGAAGGCAAACAAATGGAAGGGTCTCTTAATGTCACTAAATCTACTAAGAAATATTTAATTCTAAAACAGGTCATTTTTCACTGCTTCACATTGCTTCCCTGAGTTTCCTCCCCTATAAAATGGGTACAAATGCTCAGAATCTCTCTAGGAACTAAATGAGACTATAACGTGTGCCCACAATGCCTGTCATGTAGTGACTACTCAGGACCCTTAAGTTGCCTTTTGGGATGACAAAAAACCTGCAAAAGGCTTATCCTTTCCAAAATAAATGGTTTCCTGAAATGTGAAAATTCGAATTCAGGAGACTCACCAAGCATGGCCAAGGTGTGCATGATCATATACAGTTGGTCCACA
The DNA here is from genome assembly GCA_008750895.1 of Mirza zaza. NCBI lineage: Eukaryota > Metazoa > Chordata > Mammalia > Primates > Cheirogaleidae > Mirza > Mirza zaza. The sequence continues at coordinate 3,388 of VSMD01124746.1, forward strand.
GCTATACCTAGGAACAAAATTAAAATCCAAGTGAAGCATATTTGCAAGAAAGAGCATTCAACTGTCATAATGATCATATAGTCACTATTTTTTTAAGTAACCTCTTGTGGGGGATGCACAGCCGAGGTACCATACCCAAACCACTCAATTCGCACCCGAGCCCGGGCGGGCAGTGCACACACCCCAGCGTCGGGAACACTTCCCAGAGCGCAGCAGCGCCGGACAGCTGAGCCCCGCGCCGCCCCACACCGCCCGTGCCCGCGCACACGCACCAGGAGGCGGCCCCGGCGCCAGCCACGATCAGGGGTTCCTTCTTCCCGGTGAGGCTGTTGTACACCTGCACGCCCGTGTCCCGGCCCGCGGGCCTCAGCCAGGCCTGCCCGCGCCCCGCACTCGCCGGCCGGCCCGCGTGCCGTGGCCACCCCGCTCTCCCGAGGCCCAGCGCGGCCCGGAACAGCCGGGCGCCCGGGCCGGGCTGGCGCGTCCACAGCATGACCGCGGCGGGCGCCGGCGACAGCGACAGCGACAGGGCGGGGCCGCGCAGGAGCAGCCCTGCTCCCGGGCCCGCCCACGCCTCAGGCCCCGCCCACGCCCCAGGCCCCGCCCACGCCCCAGGCCCCGCCCACGCCCGGAAGAGGCCGCCGGCCTGCGGCGCCCCTCGGGCCCTGGCTCGCGCCCTCCCCTGCAGGGCTGGGGACCGGGGCCTGAGGGCTTGCGGGCAGGGCGCGCGCTCGGAGGCCGCAGGAAGAGGCGGATCGCGCTCTACCTTCTCGCTGGTGCCAGCGGGCTGGGCCTCCGGGCGGCGCCAGGGCCGGCTGCAGGGACCTCGCCGGCCAGCAGAGCCCGTCTGCACCCCAGGGCACGGACTGCGCCCGGGTGCACACAGCACGCGTGCACCCCAACCCTCTGTGCTAGAATCTCGGGATTCAACGTCCCAAACAAGGAACCTACCAATTCATCAAGTACGTGTAGCTGCAAGTGTTTGCTTGGTTTTCATTTTAAGGTTAAAAGTTCTATCATACTGTATCTTCAGAATCCATTCAAATTTTCTCGACCAACATGCCCCTATTGGGATCTTGCAATATAGTGTCTACGCCGCCCCCCAAAAAAACCCTTTGTTTTTGCAGTACTCAAAACAGCACAGAGGTTCCCCCGTTCTTTTAGTGTGCTTTGATGTCCCATTGAAAAGCAAATGATTAAGTAGAAACAAACAAGTTTGTTCCTAGAGTACTTAATGTTTTCTGAATATCCAGGAGTCCAATTCTACAATTTCTGTCTTAATCTAGACTGTAATCTAATGTAAACCTGTTCTAATGTATAAGGCTAAAATGTTAGAACCTGTTGTTCAGAATTAGGAGACCCTGTACTGTAGGTCAGTGCTAACCACTCATGTTCCCTAACTAAATTCTCCTGGAATATCACTTCCTCACTGCCAGTGCAGTACTTATGCTATTTTGTAATTGTCTTGTTTCTAGTGCAATGTGTGTTCCTCTCCCCGAGCACTCTAGATTGTAAATGCTTTTGAACTTATCACTATATCCTGCACTAAATTCAGAAAAGGGCTTGTTGAACGTTGTTGAATTAATCCCTCATGAAATCCACCTGTTGTGCAGGTGGGAAGAAATCTGGGCAGTGAAATACCTGATAGAGAAAGCTCTGATTCAGATATTAGAAGTGCCAGTAAAAATGGCAAATGAACAAAAAGCTCAGCTGCAATCTGTGAGAACACTAGGAATGCAAGGAAAGAGCTAAAGTCGAAATTTGGAAACATATATAGTAACATGAATCTACACATGAATCGGGATAACAAGCATATTTGACTTGGCCATAGAAAATCCTGACTTTAACAATGGCATCTTCTGTCTTCAGAAAATTGGTCACGTATGTGTTCAGTCCTTCGCTGGCAGCAATTCTATGCTTTCCCAAGACTTTGGAGGATCATCAAAACAGTCACAAAAATAACCCATTATTTAATGATTTTTACAAATATGAACTTTTTGCATATTGAATATTAAGGTAAAGTAAAATGGACTGGGAAGCTTTATTACCATATATAACGAAAAAGAGGATGCTCTTAATTTGAAGTCATCTCCCCAATCTAGGTCAAAACAAGGAAGTGTATTAAAATTATCAACTCCAAAATATCATGAATGCCATTTCTTAATACTTAATGACAACAACCAAATGTACTCCATTTTCTTTCAAGGCAAAATTTTGTAAATTCAAAGTAGGGTACATTATGGTAGTATATTGTATAGGGCTTTTCAAGTTTAAGATGAATGACTTAGCATTTATTTTTAAGCACCTCAAAACATAAATAGTTTTTTGTTCATCTGTTATATTTTATTCCCATAGGTTTGAGCATCTCCAGCTGAACTAAAAATATAATTTTAGAAAAAAGTCTGGACATCTATTTTTGCAATATACCACAAGGAGCAAAACTGAAACAGCCAACATTCTTCAATGTTTCTTCAAAATTATGCACTTTTCCATAGTGGCATATTTAAAATGCACCATCAGAGTTAAGTCTGTTTTAGCTACTGGGCTTCTAAGCTTGTTAAGAAAACCACTATGTAAAGCCAATAAAAAATAAAATATTTTCTTACTTTTAGTACAAGGGGTGGATTAAAAGTTCTACGGAATGTAAGCTCCTTATTCATTGTCTCCCCAGCGCACAGAATGGTAGCTGGCACATAGTAAGGCACTCGTCAAGTATTTCTCACTGATTAAGATGCCTTTTTTGTTTATGTAAATGTAAAGTTCATAAACAACGAAAGAGGAATGAAATGATTTGTCACATATTGTGATTTTAAAAACAATGATAACCTAGGTCAGACTCCAGCTTGATTATCTTTGGATAATCAAAAGGTAAATTATTTCTAAGCTTTATTCTTGAGTTCAAATAAACACTATTAATTCTAGAGCCAATAAATGCTAAGATTAAGAGAACCTCTTTCTTGCTATTGTACTTTTAAATTGCTTATATGTTCTCTGAGGAAAAGGCATAATTTTTCACATTCAACTTTGTACCCCCTCTGTATTCCATACGTTTCTGTTACCACAGAATGTTATAGTCTTTTGTGCAGACTAATGGCCAATAAGTGTTGAGAGAAATGAAACTTTACTCATTTGCTTTTAACTGGGCCAAGACTGGAAGAAGTGTGAATCTATAAGTAAAACTACCAACTATTTCTCCAAATATCAAAGCGAACGCTCTCCTGATATAGGGGTAAGATGAAAGTGCTTAAGAATGAAGATTAAATCCACTTCAGAGTGTAAATAGTACTCATCATTTAACACTGCAGCAACGTTCCAATGTGAACAATTCCAAATAAAACACAGCTCGATTTAGTCTCATTTGCTGTGCTGACATCCATATCATAAAATATAAATCGATGGAATGAACACCACTGCAGTTAATAATCTATTTACTGGATTAACCTGAAATGTTACTTTGTAAAATTTTCAAATGGTTTCAAATGTCATGCAGTGTTTCATCGAAAACGTAACACCAGAATATGCAACCATTTAAACTGCAATTATTTTATGTCTAAGGTAGTGTATCCTGTTCCGCAACAGGATAAACCCGAGAGATACAAGCTGAAAGCCGACACTGTCCAAATTAAGAGGATACGAAAAATGGAGAATGCGCTGGCGCTGAGCTGACAGCCCTTGCAAGGGCGGGGGGTTGAGCTCAGCTCACGGAACACGATACACGTGTCACCGCCCCGACTCTCCGAGGAGGATACAACCTCACGGGCAGGCTTAAACACCAGGCACGGCCCTCCGACCGGCGGAAAAAGACGGTACAATCGAGAAGACAGGAGGGCTCAACGCAGAAGCAAACCAGGGGAAGAGCGGAAGCCAGGCGTGGCCAGCGCGGCTCTCGAGTCGACCTCGGAGGGCCACCGGCAGCCGCAGCCCAGCCGGGTTCGCGGCCGGAGGCACCCGCGGCGGCGGGCGCGCAGGGACAAAGGCGGGAGCGCCCGGCCTGGCGAGGCGAGCGTAACCACGCCCCGGGGCCGTCCCTCCGCCGGAACGGGGCGGGGCCTGCGCTCGGCCGTAGTCTAGGCAACGGGTGCGCTCGGCGTCCGGCTTTTCAGAAAGCCCTAAATCCGGGAGTTTCGGGCGGGGAGAGGAGCTCCGGGGGAGGGGAGGGCGCCCGGCCGCTGGCCCTCCGGACGCCCTGTTGGTTTGGGTGGTCCTCCCAAGTGCAGGGAGCGGACTCGGAGCGCCCTGCATGGCATGGGTCGGGGAAGGGTCTAGGGAAAGCGTCGCTTCCGCGCGCCTGCCCTGTGCGGGGGCTCGACCCTGGAGAGCAGCTTCCCTCTTGGGCCCCTTTGTCTCCAAACCGTTCCACACTGAGCTCCGGGAGGCGACACAAAGGGAGGGAGGCGACAAGCAGCGCAGGCGCGGGAGCCGCCGAGGCTGCTGGGAGCGGTGGTCCGGCCGAGGAAGGCCAGCTATGCTCCCGCACGGGCCTGCGGCCGCGGCTTTGAGGCCGCGGGAGGGACGAGTGCGCATGCGCCTCCACTTCCGCCCGTGCTGTGGCCCGCCCTCTCCTTCAGCCTCCCAGAGGAGCTGGGTTTCTAATAGTAAGAGCCTGAGAGGAGGTGCCCAGGGTCGCCCCGCCTCCTCTTCGTCTGGATTGGGCTGCCAAGGTAAGGGCGGCAAGTCCATTGGCTGCTGGGGTTGCCAGTTCTGCTCTAGGCCGTACTTATATCGCGCTGCCCGCGGCTACTGGAGAGAGGTTGAGGTTGAGGGTGGAAAGGGGGACGGCTGGTGCGTATTGAGGTTTGGAAGGCGGCGGTCCCGCAGCCCACCGGGTGCCGGGCGGGTTTTCACCGAAGCAGGCCGCCACCCCTCGTTTCCCGGGGGGCGTGCAGCGTCACCCAGCAGGCTCTACCGCCAAGTGCCAAACTCCTAGTAAAGTTTGCGCCTCGCCGGCTGCCCCCGCCCCGGTGGCCTTGCCGCTGTCCCCACAGCGACCCTCACCCCGGCAAAAGTGGAGGGCGAGGCCACGCCCCCGCGCGGGCCGGCCGGCCTCCGGGCCCCGCCGCCCCCCGGGCTCCGGGACGGTGAGGGGCGTGAATGCGGCGGGGGGCGGGGCCGCCGCCGGGGGGAGCGGGCGGGGGGGGGCAGGGCGCATGCGCGCTGCGCCGCGGGGCTGAATGTTTCCCAAGTGTTTGAAACTGGTATTTGGGTTTTCCACGTTGGACAAGTGCGGCGCGGCGGGCGGCGGAGCGCGCCCCTTCCCGCTGCCTGCTCCACTGTGCTCTCCTCCCCGGCCCGGCGGGCGGGCTGGTGGGCGGTGGCGGCCGCGGCGCTCGGCCCTCTCCTCCGGTGTGTGCGCGCTCGTACGCGCGGCCCCCAGCGCCCGCCCCGCCGCCTGGGAGGGGGCCTGCGCGGCCGGCCGGGGCGTGCGCCCGGGGAGCCTCCGCCACCGCGGCCCGCGCCCCCAGGCGCCGGGGTCCCCGCGGCCCCGGAGGCGGCGCGGCGGGCTCGGCAGATGTAGCCGCCGGACCGGAGCGGGATCCGGCGGGGGGGCGCCGGGAGAGCGAGGGCTTTGCATTTTGCAGTGCTATTTTTTGAGGGGGGCGGGGGGTGGAGGAAGCGGAAAGCCGCGCCGAGTCGCCGGGGACCTCCGGGGTGAACCATGTTGAGTCCTGCCAACGGGGAGCAGGTCCACCTGGTGAACTATGTGGAGGACTACCTGGACTCCATCGAGTCTCTGCCTTTCGACTTGCAGAGAAACGTCTCGCTGATGCGGGAGATCGACGCGAAATACCAAGGTACGGCCGGGTGATGGATGGGCGGGGGCGGCCGCTTCCATCCCCGCGGGTCCGGGCGCGCCGCGGCCGGGCCGGTCCTGCCCGGGACCGGAGGACGCGGCCGGCTCCGCAGCGGCGGCCCTCGACAGGGGCAGGAACAAAAGGTCTGGGCGCCTTTGATTCGCCAAGGTCCTTGTGTGCAAAGCCCGGGGCACGGAGGAGGAAGGAGGCACGAGAGGTCTCGCTGCAAGGCTGCGCGACCAAAGCGCTCTTTGTAGTGAAGTGATGAGGCGGGTGCTGCGGGGGAGGGGGCGGCGGGTCTGAGCTGTGTCCTCTAGGAAGGGGCGAGATCACGGCGCGAGGTGGAGGGATGTGCCGGCGCTTGGGGCTGCAGGGCGCGGAGACCGGGCTGCTGGAGGGGGGCGGCTGCGGGCCGGGTTCCCGCGGACCTGCTGCGTCGGTCCGGAGCGCCACTGCCTCCCCGGCCCCTCGTCGCCACCCCCCACCCAGTCCTGAATTCGAGTGTTACATAAAGTAAGGGGTACTCGGCTTGGGGTAGGTCGGCCGCCCCCGCCCAGCCCCCTCCGGCCCTGCCTTGGCGCTGGACGCGGACTAGGGGCCGACCGAGAGGGGCGACGCCGCCGGGTGTAGTTCGCGGAGGACGTGGGCTTTTCTCTGTGCAGTGGGGAAGGGAAGGGGAGGAGCGGAGGCGGGGAAGGCGCCCATCTGCGCGGCACTCGGGGGGCGCGGGCAGATTGCTGGCGAGGAGAGGAACGTGGCAGGTGAGAGAACCTGTGGGTCCTTCTCCGCAGCCGCGGCCGCCCAGAGTGCCAGAGAGAGGTGGAGGGCTCGTGTCCGCCGGGAATTGTTGGCTGCGGGGAAACTTTCCTGCGAGGTCAGGCAAAGCTTTGGGAGCTGTGTTTTGAAGGCGGGTCGTCGCTCGTAGTTTACACATGTTTACAGGGCTGCGCAGCAGGGAAACGGGAAGAGTCGGGGGAGGGTGAAAAATCGGCCGCTCCCTCCACAACACGCTAGACCCTCCAGCCGGGAAAGCGCCCCTGCGCGCTCTACCCGAGACGCAGCTTCGCAGTGATTTTTTATAGGAGTCTCATTAGCATATTGCGGAACGTCCCGCCCGGGTCTCTCTGTGATTGGTCTTGACGTTCCCCGTGGAATGTCCTTATCAGCCTGCTGTGGAGCGATTCGCCGCTGGGCCGGATGAGGGTGTGCCTTGTACAGTGACTGGCATGGGTCTGTGTTTCCGCTGCCTTCTTTTTTTCTCTTTTGGAGATGGGCGGGGTGGAGGGAGGAGGTCGAGTTGATTTGAATGTCTTCGGGTCGCCCGGCCTCAGGCTTCGGATTGGCCCTTGGTGCTGCTGGGGCGGGCCGTGTTCTCGGGCCCTGCGCTGTGATTGGCGCTCCGCCTGGCCTCCGCCTTCCCGTCCGGCGATCCTGATAGGCAGCAGCTCTCGGGGCGGGGCGTGCCGCCCTCTCGCCCCCTCCTTATTGGCGGGAGGCCTGGCCAGTGCCCTACGAAGCTCGGTCACTTCCGGCCGCGGAGCAATGGTGGCTGCCGTGGGCTGGTGCTGCGGCTCGGGCCACCCGCCCGCACTGGCAACCCGTAGGACAAGCCCGCCGAGGACCCCGGGTCACCTCCCTACTGATCCGTGGGTGCAGCCGCGCGTGGCCGGGAGAGCGTGAGTGACCGTGGGCGTGTCCCCGCTCGGGGTCCCGGCTGGGGGCTTTTCTGGGAGGGGGTCCCGGGACTAAACAGGCCGGCCCCGGCGGTGGGGCTTGGAGCTGTGAGCCGAAAGGGAGCGGGGACCGGGAAGATTCCCAGCGTTTGGCGATTATTTAAGAAAAAGTGTGCAAAGCGGGATTGGTCTTCCCTTTTACGTTAAGAGGACGAAAAAGCTGGCCCTTGTAATATTCTGACCTCCGGGGCAGTATACCCACAAAACCTCTTTATTCCTCTTGTTGTCATTGTGGAGACCCTGGCTTGCTGCTTCAGATCAAAAAGGCTTTCTTCAGGTTAGCTTACGATGATGTGCTTTTTTGGCTTCAGATAAGATTGCGGTCCTGCCCCCGGTGTGCGTTTCAGCAGTGCAGCTGGGAGAGTGTGGAGCTCACACACCCGTCGTGGTGGCGATCGCCACTCATCTGGTTGAACTTCGCTGTAAATGTTGAGATGTGCCACACAGTTCAAAAAGATTAAGCTTTTATACGTACGGAACTACTCTGTAGCAAGTTAAACTTGGTTAACAATCTTTTGCTTAGTACATGTCAATTGTAGATTAATCCATAAGGATGGATTGTAATTAATTTGCCAGTTTTAAACGGTATTTGAGGTTGCTTGAATCATTTTTCAAGTATTTTATAAAAATACCCACCCACCCCCAGGGAAGTATGCTTCATAAAGAACTTCATTGCAACCTTTATGTAAAATTAAAGTATATTTTTGATAATTGGACAAACCAAATTAAATTTTGCTACAGTCTCATTTGATCTTCACTTCTTTCCATACGTTGTTGCTTTCCCTTGGTAAGGTTGGTGTGGGACAGGTTTAAAAGAGTCAGCAGCAGTTTATCTGAAGCTGAGCTGATGGAACTGAAGCAGCAGAGTGTGGCAGGATGCCTTCCTATTTAGTAGTGGTGGTGTTATTCCTGCTTGTAAATATCTGTACCTACTGGCTTTTGTTGATAGAGCACTTTGCTTGGGGCATCTAAGAATATATGCCATTGTATAGGTAACAATTACCTATTGGTACTTTTCTGATTGGGGTATTTGTTTATCTTCCCACAAGTGACGCTTCACCTGTGTGTAAGCTTGCATGTGATCTAAAAGAAGCTGTAGGTTTACTAAATTTTAAATTAACAATTTGGTAGAATTGTTCTTTTCTATGAAATGCCAGCATTGTCTTTAGAAATTTGATTACGGATTAAACCAAATCATACCATTTTGTAACTTGTGTTCCATTTAAAAATAAATGGCACAAACTCATATTTTAACATTTGTGATAAATAAATTGGATAAATTGATAGTAGTTGGATAAGTTGAGCACAGCTATTTATTTTCAGAATTAATTACTCCAAGAGACTGAGACTATGGCATTCCTCTTTTATGGTGGCAGTTTCCCTTGTTCTCTAGGAAGTATCTTCAGAGATGTCATTGGTTTGAGAGTGACAACTGTGAAAGAAGTGACTGAGGCAAGGATCTCTATTACTGGAGGTTTATTAAGGCAGCTTTAGGCAAAGGGGAGGGTAGACAGTGGAGATGCAAGCCACAGATGTATCTGTGAATTTTTTCCAAAGAGGTTTTTTTGGATGTTTAGTATCTAGACATTTGGGGGGTGGGGTCCTGTGGTCTGGGAGTTGAGTAACACAGATGGTTACATTCTTGAGAGACTTTAGTTAGTGCCCAGGAAATCTACATTTTACATAAGCTAAGATGAATGTTTGAAGAGAAAAGGGGAGTAAAGGAAGAATCAATTATGTAGACACATTTGGGTAGGTGGAGGAATGATTGATGTCATCCAGTCTCTGTTTTGTACCTGGGAAGATAAGCTTGTAATCAACATTATCAGTGTGGAATCAAACAGACTTTATTGTTAGGGGCTAGGCTCAAACTGCAGACCTAAGTCACAATTAACATGTCCTTGTTTATGGGAGGCCAGCAAAGAGTTTCCTTATGCATGATCTGTGGGAGCAGTCCTTCCCAGATGCCTGAGGCCTTTTACCTTTCAGTGAGTATCTGGCTAATCCATAATGTTCATAACAGCTATTCATTTGGAAGGAGATGTTTGCTTGACTCAGCCACCAGGCTTCACCTCTTCCTTTGTTTAAGGAGTTTGGGGGATTCTGAGATTTTTATTTTCCTTTATAAGACTATGGCCTGAAAGAGAATACTTAGTAGTATATTTAGGCAAGCTTCAGTGTTGGTCTAAGTTCATAAGATTTACTCTAGTGTTGGTGTGCATGTTATACTACTTGGGGATAAGATGTAGAAATGGTGGTGGCAATGTTTTAGACATTCCCTCCCACTCTCACCCCTCCGGGCACACTTCTTATTCGGAAAGCAATGTAGATGCCTTTTTTTAAGAGATGCAAAAGGGTTTTAGGAGAAAAATTGATTTAATGGTTACCATTTGAGAAAAATAACTCTGGAAACTTCTGTGGATTTAAATAGACTTTTGGCAAAAACATTTACTTCTTATTTCAGTCAGGTTATTTAAAAGCTTTTATTCTTGAGAAATTGCCTAATTACATTTGGCAAATTACATTTTAAAATAACATACACTTTTCTTCTAACCTGACCAAGAACGTTTGAATTTAATACTGAAGGTTTTTAATTTGTTTTTGATAATGTTTTAAAATTTATTGACTTTTATAGGTAAGAAGATACTGTTTTAAGCAGTAGATGGAAAAGTAAAATCTGTCACCTTTATTGTAAAGCAGGGCAAGGTTGTCTGTTTTATTGTCACCAAACCATTCTTGTCTTTACTAATTAGAGGGATAACATGCTAAAATAAACATACAGTAACTGATAAACTAAGAACCTCGGTCACAAAGTCACCTGGACTTGGCCTATTAATCCCATTCTTTAACCACAGAGAGCTATTATATAAATTTATATTCATTCTCTAATAGGGTATTCTAGATGTTGTTACATTAAAATAAAAAGAATAAAGACATTTGTTAATTTGAATAAAATATTCAAAAAAGTGGTGATGGGAGAGTACATGATGGTTACCAGAGACTCAGAAGGGTAGTGGGGAGGGGTAAATACAGTTAGATAGAAAGAACAATATTTGACAATACAACAAAATGACTATAATCAACAATAAGTTAGGGTATACTTTAAAATAACTAAAAGAGAAGAATTGAAATGTTCCTAACACAGATAAATGATAAATGCCTGAGGTAACAGATACCCCAGTTTCCCTGATTTGATTAATCCACATTGTATGCTTGTATCAAAACATCATATGTACCTATAAAGATAAACAACTATTATGTACCCATAATAATTAAAAATAAAATAAGATATAGTACAAAAAATATAAATAATTTATAATAGTTAAAATTTTATATGCTCATATATAATGTAAGGAATTTCGTATTACTACATAATTATAAATAATTTTATTCAAATAAAAATGTTTGAACAAAAATGGCAATATAGGACATAATCATTAATGTAATAGAAAATAATAAAAGTTTGGGTCCAAGCACTTTAGCTAATTTGAACTTTTCCCCTTAATTACTTCAGGAGTATTTGTCACCCATGCTTCTGAACTGAATACAGAGTCCCTTAGGGCACTTAGAGTGGCACTTTGCAAATGGATCTGTGTTGGCATTTGTATTTAGTTTCAGAGATTTTTTTCAATAGGAAAAAAAAGTACTCCAGAAAGGCTGACGGTTGTAAGATTTTTATATGGGAAAGCCTTGCATTGGTCATTTTGATCCTTTGCAATTAAACTATTTTATAGACTAGGCAATTAAACTCTTATTTAATTGATGTGAATGTCTTCACTAGTGCTCACAGCATGGATGTGTAATGCATGTCTCTTCATTTGTAGAAATCCTGAAGGAGCTGGATGACTATTACGAGAAGTTTAAAAGGGAGACGGACGGCACGCAGAAGAGGCGGATGTTACACTGCATTCAGAGAGCCCTGATCCGGAGCCAGGAGCTGGGCGATGAGAAGATCCAGATCGTGAGCCAGATGGTGGAACTGGTTGAGAACCGGGCCAGACAGGTGGACAGTCACGTGGAACTCTTCGAGGCGCATCAGGAGGTGGGCGATGCCACAGGCAATAGCGGCAAAGCCGGCCAAGACAAGTCGAAGAATGAGACAATCACGCAGGCAGAAAAGCCAAATAACAAGAGATCCCGGCGACAGCGCAACAATGAGAATCGAGAGAATGCATCTAATAATCATGACCACGACGACATCACCTCAGGAACGCCCAAGGAGAAGAAAGCAAAAACCTCAAAGAAAAAGAAACGCTCCAAGGCCAAAGCAGAGAGGGAAGCATCCCCTGCAGATCTGCCCATCGACCCCAACGAGCCGACGTACTGTCTGTGCAATCAGGTCTCCTATGGAGAGATGATCGGCTGTGACAACGACGAGTGCCCCATTGAGTGGTTCCACTTCTCATGCGTGGGCCTCAACCATAAACCAAAGGGCAAGTGGTACTGTCCCAAATGTCGAGGGGAAAGCGAGAAAACAATGGACAAAGCACTGGAGAAATCCAAAAAAGAGAGGGCTTATAACAGGTAGTTTGTGGACATTCATTGAGGAGTGAAGAGAACAATACAAACCAGTGTATTTATTATGTTGCCACCTTTGTTGAGGTGTAAGGATTGTCAAATGTATATTTTTAAAGAATGTTAGAAAAGAGGCCATTCCTTTTATAGGGGTGGCAATGATTCCTTGGCCTTTTGTTTTTATTGGTACACATGTGTAACAAAGTGGTCTGTGGATCAGCATTTTAGAAACCACAAATATAGGTTTGAATTAAACATTTAAGTATGTCTCAGACTGATTTTTTTTGGGGGGGGGGATGACTAAAAGCATCCTAACATTAAATGTGGAAATAAAAGATTTAGCTATTTTCTTCTAATGAAAGTACTGTTATTACTTTATGAAAAAATTTTTTAAATTAGCCAAGTTGCCAAAAATATAGCCTATGGTAAATTTGTTTCTTGCTACTATAATGTATATCCATAAAACAATTCAATAACAAAGGTTTAAAGTTCAAAGATTATTTTTTAAAAAGGTAAATGGTTAAATTTTACGTGACAAATATTTTGTATACTGGCCCGTTCCCCAGATGGCCATTTTTAAATGATTGGGTACATTTTTACTAAACAGAAGTGGTCTAGTCATGGAACTCCCAATCATGCTTTTGCTATCACAAATCATAGTGTAGTCATCTTTAATTTATATAAGGTGTATAAATGTACATTTCCAAGTGAACTTGCACTTGCTGTATTATAATTGGAAGTACAGCCAGATGCTATTGTGAAACTAAAGTGTGCTTCCTGCTGTATGTTTGAGAGCTGTACAGATTTTATGTCAAGAAATAAATGAAACTTGGCCAGTTTGTTTCTCTAGCAGTATATTTAATGTTGACATAAGTAACTTAAAAAGTTTCGTCTTAAAAATTTAAATAACAGCAGTTTAGACAAAGCCTTAAACAAATTTTGTATTATTGTTCTCACTTAATAATGAAGTATAAGTTACCCAATGCCAGCAAATAAATAAATGTGAAGAGAATATGTATTTAAATCAGGGATCAGGAAATTACTGCCTACCCATCAAACCAGCCCATGACGAAAATTGTATGGCCTGTGAACTAGGAATGGCCTTTACATTTTTAAATGGCTAAAAAGAAAAAAAAATCATTTCAGAACACATGAAAAAATATAAAATTTAAATGCTTGTATCCATAAGTAAAGCTTCATTAGAACACACCCATGCTTGTTTGGGTATATATTGTGTGTGGCTGCTTTTGCAAAACTGCAGAGTTGAGTAGTTGCAATAGAGACCATTTGGCCTGAAAAGCAAAAACTACTTTCTGGCCCTGTGTAGAAATAGTTTGCTGACCTCTGATTTAGGTGAGCATCTAGCATTGACGATTTGTGTCATTAACTGCCCACATATTGAAAGGGTCAGCGGAATTTCCATTTCTGATAGATGGTTCACTTTGACTTCTAACTCTGTGAGATCGGTTTTTCTCCATGATCTGTTTCAGTCCCTGTGAAGCTACTACAAGGAAGAATTGAGTAATGTCACTGTAGGATCTAAGTATATTTGTGGCATGTATTTATTATAAGTGAAACAGTAAGTTGTTTTCTCAATGTTTACTTTTGGTTTTGGCTTTTTTTTTTTGAGACAGAGTCTCACTCTGTCGCTGGGGCTAGAGTACAGCAGCAGTATCATAGCTCACTGCAACCTCAAACTCCTGGGCTCAAGCGATCATCCTGCCTCAGCCTCTCAGGTAGATAGGACTCCAAGTGTGTGCCACCATGCCAGCTAAGTTTTTCTATTTTTAGTAGGGACAGGGTTTCACTCTTGCTCAGGCTAGTCTCGAACTCCTGACCTCAAGAATCTTGAGTGCTTAAATTGATGAAATTTATCCTGACAAATAATGAACAAGAAGTTTACTATATGAAAATATGTTATAGAATTAAAATACTTGGTACAAATTCAATAGCAATAAAAATACTTTAAAAATCTTGGCTTATATGAAATTCTATGCTAATTTTTCACTTCTATTTTAATTAGAGCTAATAATGAAAATGAAGTTACAGGAGTGAAGATTCAGTGGAACACAATTGGCAATACTGGATTTCTTCATAGTTACTCAGTTTTGGTGTAGACAACTATGTAGTGAAGAAGGACATCATAGGCCAAACTTGCTCTATAGGAACCCCACTTTGTCCCTTAGGCAGTTAGTTTGAATAAATTGTTTAACTCTTGGTCTGCAGTTCTGTTTCATATAGGATGGTTCTGAGACATGAGGTTTAGTGAATAAGAGCCTAGCATGTAGTTATTCAAGTGTTAGACATTTTTTTCCCCAGCTTTAATGAAGTTTCTAATTACAAATGGGTAGCCATTTTTTTCTTTTGAAAATTGTTTACAATACAGAGTCAAATTTCATTGGATTTGGCAGTTTTAAGTCACTTTTGTTAATGTCATGGACAGTAAAAAAATAAGTACTTAGAATGCTTAAGATTTACGATTTACAGCATGATTAGATACAATAGAAAGATCCTGGTAACCCTGGAACTGAATTGTTTTTGAAAAATAGATTAGTGAAAAGATATCTAATGTAGAATAGTTGCTTATATTTTAGAAGTTCAGTAATACTTGTATAATAATCAAGTTATTACAGTTCTAAAATGTTTCCATTATCATATAATACTTTGTATTTCAAACTGAACTAAGGAAACTTCATACCTTCAATCAGGTGTTTATTGAGCAGCTGTGGTGTTCCTGGGGCCGATGGGTGGTGAGGGGTCCTGCAGGAGTCACAGACCCACAGGGACTTACCTTCCAGTGACTTGTATGTTGGCCAGTGGTTCTTTGGTGTGATTAGAGTAATGCAAGTCGTCTCTACCTGAGACTATCAGTGGTTGTCAATGTTAAAGTAATAAAGCATTAAAGAAAAGCCACTGCATAGTACTATATACTATTTTTGAAAGAGTAGATGTTTATTTGAAATACCACATTATGTAGTGTTCCAGGTAAAATGTATTAAAAGCTTTTTATTAGGCAAAATGATTAAAAGTTTAGTTTGTGCACTTTTAAAGACACAATGTGCTCTTGTAGGAGGTTTAGCTTTCCTCGTTCCATCTAAGGTGGTTTATGACTGGAATCACTGGCGTATGTGGAGCAGGACTTCACTGCAATCATCAGCCTCCCTGTTTTACCTTGTCCATTCTTCTTTAATCCCCAAGTTCTGGTGGTTTTAGGCAGTCTGGGAGATAGACTTCTGGATTCTTTTAGTCAGGAAACAATTGTGGTTCATGACTGCTGTTCTTTAGGCACCATGTTATGTTGTCACCCTTTCTCATCCTGAGCATATGTGGAGGGCTCAGGAAGGCAGAAATGGTGGGACAGCAAATATGGGTGGTGCTGCCAAGTCAAAGCAGCCTCCTAAAGTTTTCATGGGGGCTTTGTTTCAGAATATATAACTATTCAGTTTTTCCCCCAAACCCAACACACAAGTGTGCCGTACCCCCTCACCCCAGAAAGGATGACAGGAAATACATAAGTGGAATAAAGAAAAGTATTAAGTCAGTTCTCTTTTCTTACCTCAAATACTTCGTATTACCTGATTTTGTTCATAAAGATGTGGTTGGTGTTTTTCCATTTTAAAAGGAAGTTACTACAAATGGAGTGACAGGTTGACTCTTGGTTTGTACCTTTTCGTGCTTCAGTAAAGTGGAACGTTTTTACTGAAAGAGAAATTGGCTTGTTTAAGCAAGCCAACTTTAAATAAAGGTGTCCAGCATCACTAGCATGTGCAAATGCAGCCTCCATTTATTATCTGCTATGTGTAGACACTGTGCGAGGTACTTTGTATACTTGATGTTAAATTTTCATAGCAGTTCTGCCACAAAGAGGCTGTCATTCCCGGTGAAAGTGCTGAGACTTTAATGAAGTTTCTAATAGCAAATGGCTAGCCATTTTGTCCCTCCCTCCAGTGAGGGACGTGGCAGGCATGAGGCCACACACCCTGCACCTGGCACCAAGGCCACTATCTTCCACCTCCACCACCGCCCTGCGCTAGGAGACCTGCCTAATGGTCAGGACCCATTGATGGGTCATGTGACAAGTCAGGAGCAGTGCTAGCCTTCTCGCAGCTCTATGGAGTAGAGAACTACCCTCATTACAGGATGAGAAAACTGTAGAAAATGGAAGAGACACACATGGTCTCACAGGAATAGAGCTGTAATAGGCGCCCAGGATGGTTGGAGCCTGAGGTCTTAATGCTGGGCTCTTCTGCCTGAACGGGATCTGCAGGAACCACAAATACCTGTCTTATATATCTGATTTTCCTCCAGGAAAACCAGTTGCTGCTAAAGTTTCTCCTTTTGCCCTCTAGTAAATTTCAGGACTGTAGTTTACCCATGGAGTTTTAAGCAATTTACCAGGAGCAGCGTGCCATGCTACAAAGCAGCATGAGGCTTGAAGTCAGAAGGTTTGAATAGGGACTAGTTAGTTTATCACATACACTGTAACCTCAAGGAAGTCACTCTTCTCAACCCAAAGTAAGGACGTGATAACACCTATCCCATGTTCGGAGGATCACCCAGGACAATGTCTGAAGGTGCTTCATAAATGCTAAAGTACCATACAAATAATGGTTTGAGTGATATTTTTGGCCAATTATTGATTAATTTAACAGATGTATTCTTAAAAAATGGACTAGAGATTCCGTACAGCTGAAGAAAATCGAGTCCAGCCTAGGCATAAACTAGTCACTTCCTGTTTCATGCTGCATGAGGGACACATCTACAGCTGCTTTTCCATAAACGAGACCATTTCTCTATAGAAAACAAAAGAAATCGAATTTTTATTTTTAGCAGCAATCAAAGCCTATTAAACTTCTTGTTGACTCACCCCTTGGTTGAATTTGAGAGCAGGCACAAAATCTAGTTTAGTCTCTTCAATGCAGAGGTGAGGAAACTGAGGCCAGAAGTGGTGCAGCCACTCACTGGAGGGCACTGTGCAAGCTGGCGGAAGGGCCTAGTCCGTGCCTCATTGTGCCAGGCTGCTCCAGTGGGCCTGGCCTTGTCCACACAGGCCTTGGGCACTGGGCTTTTTTCATGGTGAGCTGTAGGCCTTTAATCAATACCTATTGAGTGAATAATGAATCCAAGAATTAGATTTTAAAAATAAGACATTTTCTAACTTCCAAACCAGTTATAAAAACACACCTAAAAGGGAATTTCAAAGGGATTTGTGTGAAGGGAATATTTTTGGATAAATGTATAGGCGATCAGAAATGCAATATTGCTAAATGGTTAATATTTGAGACAATGTGGCTAGATTTTCACCACCCAATTTAATATTTCCTATTATAAAATTTTATAAAAACAAATGTAAATAATTGTTCACAGGGTCTGTTAACTTATCCATCTATAAATATTCTCAGAAACTCGTTTGCTGTCACCCAAATTGTTTATTTTACATGAGAAATTGCTTGATAAATATTTGTTTTCGGTATTATTATATTTAAGCATCTTTTGGTTGAAAGTAACAGTAATCGACTGACTCTGCCTTAAGTGAAAATAGGAAAGATAAGAGAAGTCTCAGAAAATTCAGGAACGGGAGCAGCAATGAGCTCAGCCCAGCAAGGATTTCTCTGCAGCACAAGTGTGTTGAGACATGGTTTCTTTGGCCCAGGTGGAGACAGATCCACATGACGGGCCATGGCCCCGGGGCAGATGGCGTGATGGACGCTGAACTTCTGGCCTTTGCATTGGACAGTCAGGTGCCATGTTGGAGTAAGCCTTTCCGTCTCTAAAATTCCCCTTGCACTGGCAGGTGCCAAGTGTAGCATGGATGTTCTACTGCCACCATGGCAACAAGACTGGATCTGGCTGCATTCTTTCCCCATTAATTGGAAAGCGCTCACAGAATAAAAATTAATTTTTGTATTTTAAGGTAAGTAAGAATTAGGTGGAGGAGGGGAAATTATTATTCTATCGTCAATAAACATTTTAAAAATATTTCTGATTCTTGGCATCATTGATCTGCTCCATAAACATGAAAAATTAGAACTTGACTAACTGTGGAATACTTTCTTGACACAAAGATCTTCAATAAAATGTCAGGTAGTTAAAAGTGAAAATATACAAGGATGCATGTCCCTGGCATTTTTCATAGCTTGTCTTTCAATGTGAAGTCTGATAAGGAGTATTTCACTTTGCAAATTTGAAACCACCTCCACGCAACCAAGAAGCTTAATTCTTTAGTAATCGACAAGGGGAACATTCGAAATGAAAAGGTGAGCTGTTGAGAACCCAACCCACGGACGTGAAAACTGGGTTGAGCTGCAGAGGGAAGGAGAACAGAATGTGTGAGGATAAATATGAGACAGTTTGGGGTTCACTGTGTATTACTCTGTATTCCAGAAATGACCTAGAAAGTTCAAGGTAAAGCGAGCACATCACTATCTTTTATTAAGCTCTGACAGAACACCGGTATGATGCAAATCTTAGATAAGGTTACAATTCCTGCCACTGAAGTTGCACTTTTTGAAAAATATTAGACAACTGAATAGACCATGGAATAGCGAATTTAATAATACCAGCAAAACTGGAAGTGGCAGGATTATTGTAATTACCTTCAGCAAGCAAAATACATGGACTGACTTACTAATTTTATTTCCTCTTACATTCCTATAAGGTTACTTCGTATTAACAGTATGACTCTTGTGACAATTTTATTTATGTTTTTTAATATCTGGCATAGGAAAGAAGCTAATGGATGACATTTCTGGCTTTACCATGAAGTTGTCACACTGGAGCATTCATGGGATAAATAATTGTTCCATTATCAAGGACATTATGTTCCCCTCTTCAGTGTTGGGCAACTTGAAATCTTTTTATAGTTGAAGGTCAGGCCAACATTCCTTAAATGCAAAGAAAGTGGAGCGTCAACCCTGGTAACGAAGATCTAGACGATAGCATCAGATGGATACCACTTGGCATGCTCAGTCTTAGAGAAGCCGTGAAGCACTTCTGATTAATGTGGTGCATTGAGTTAGTCCCCAAACATGTAGACATCCTGAATAAAATATAAGGGAAGGAAAAAGTTTTAAATATGTACCCAAGAGCAAACACAAGAAAGTGACTTCCCCATGTGGCAAAGCAAAAGAAATCAGAGCAAAAATAGTAAGCAGTGGCTGAAGAGGTAGGCCTATGACCAAGGCCTAGTCCATCAAACGCCCCACCAGGCTGGCCACAGTGACAAGTGTAAGCATGGGCAGGTACCCACATCCATCACTACCTGCCTGTCCTGGGACTTTTCTGGAGTTACCTGCAAAATTCCTTGTCTTCTCATTGGAGGGAGTAAGCTCTAAGCACTGAGGTCTGGGGCTTCCAGTGGTTGTCTTACCGTGTAGAGACAGTCTGCCTGGAAGGTGAAATAGAATGAAAAGATGAAATAGAGAAATAGAATGTACTTGTGGCCTGCTCGGAACCCCTGAAGCCCGGCGAACTCCAGAACCGCCAGTTATGTAGGTCAATAAAACCTTTTGTTCTTAAGCTTCAAGTTGGGTTTGTACACTAGCTGATTCAACAACCCCTCCACTTCCAGTCGTACCCACTTCCCAAGACAACAGCTACCAATGGCTGGGGAGTGTCTATCTTTACAAATCTTTTTCTATGAAATTACACACACCTCTGTGGTGCTTTTAATACGTGCACAAATCTCACACTCCTCCAGTCAAAGGGTGGAGCCCGTTCTCCTACGAACTCCTTAAGAAAATAAAGAGCGGAGCTAGTTTCTGTCCCCTCGACCGAGGGTGAGCAGTTGTGCTGCCTCCCCTGGGAGAATGCAGGGGACACAAACCTGTGAGACTCTGAGGCAGGGTTAGACTGGGCAGCACCACTGATCCCTTCCTCTATACCAATGGTCACCCTGGGGTCGCTGCCACCTGGGGAGACCGCACACCACTGTTTCAGCCACCACTTCTGCTGAGGTCCCAACCAGCAGAAGCGTGCCAGCCTGCCAGTGACACCAGCCCCAGGCCCCGCTGACGCCCAGTGGAGCAGAAATACTTTATGCCTTCCCAGCCCTGCCCAAACTGCAAGTCCATAAGCAAGTTAAATGTCATCGTGCTAAGCTATGACATTGTGGGTGGACTGTGATGTTGCAGTAGAGAACCAGAGCAGGGTAGACTTGCTGTGCTGTGCCTTCTTCATCAATGGGACCATGCCTTGTGCATTGATCTTCAGCAAGCTGGGTTTTTTCCTATGTAACACTTTGCCCTGGAGATCCTTCATACATAAAGATTAATTAGCATGCCATTAATTACTGTAAACAATTATGTCCTATGGATATGCCATATTTATGCAAATGCTCCTCTACTGATGACCAATTAGACTGTTTCACATTTTCTTTATGGCAAACTATTCTGAGATGAATATCTTTGTATGGTCTCATTCTGCACATAAATGAGTATTTCTCTATGTTTGATACATAGAAATGAAATTGTAGCAAAAAATGGTTTTCACACTTTCTGCCAAATTGCCAGAAAAAACCCTGTGCATTCTTATACTTCTGCCACAGTATGTGAGAATACTTACTTCCCCTTACCTTATTATCATTGGATATTAACCAAATAAAATTTCTCCTATCTCAGGGGGAAAAATTATTATACATGGTTATAGAATACATTATATTTAATACTTAAACTATTATATATACATATTATATAATACAAGATATATTTATATAATATACACATGTTTATATATATGTATTAAGTATATATAATTTTTAAAATTTCATATTATGGGAGTACAAATATTGTTAAGGTTACATATATTGCCCTTGCCACCCCTCCCCCCAAGTATATATAATTTGCACTTCCCTTGTTTCTATTGATTTTGTGCAACTTTTTCAGTGTGTATTGGCCATTCGTGGTTTTTTTTTTTTTTTTTTTTTTTTGAGTCAGAGTCTCACTTTGTTGCCCAGGCTAGAGTGAGGGCTGTGGCATCAGCCTAGCTCACAGCAACCTCAATCTCCTGGCTCAAGCGATCCTACTGCCTCAGCCTCCCGAGTAGCTGGGACTACAGGCATGCGCCACCATGCCCGGCTAATTTTTTCTATATATATTTTTACTTGGTCAATTAATTTCTTTCTATTTTTAGTAGCGACAGGGTCTCGCTCAGGCTGGTTTCGAACTCCTGACCTGGAGCAATCCGCCTGCCTTGGCCTCCCAGAGTGCTAGGATTACAGGTGTGAGCCACCACGCCCGGCTGGCCATTCATTTTTATTCTAAAATTATTCATTTTCCTATTGCTTTGTTACATGCAAATATTTTCTCCAGGTCTATTATTGTTATTTTATATTTGCTTATGGCATCTTTGTCATAAAGAAGATTTAGATTTTGAGATTGTCATCTGTAAACTTCTTTCTTTATAGAATTTTGTACTATATTTTGCTTAAGAAAGTCTTCTCTACCCTAAGATTATAAAATATTCTCCTACATTCTTTACATTTTTGTTTTGCTTTACATTTTTCAAATATCTCCTTACTTCATCTGAAATTTATTTTGGTTTTTAGTGTGGGGAGTTATTGAAATTCTTGGAATATGATGGGAGAACGTGAGGGACGCCATGTGGTATAGGGAAAATGAGGCCAGAAGCCGAGGACCTGGGTTCAGAGTCTGGGACTTACGAGCTGTGTGATCTGAGTGGAGTTTCTTCTCTCTGAGGCTCAGTTTCTTCATTTACAAAATGAGTAAAGATGCCTATGCCCCAGAGTGTTCATTACTGTGAAGTTCCAATGGGATCATATTAATATATGTTAAAGATGCCAGTAACTTAAAATAATGCTGTCTGCTAACCGCCACCACATATTTCCCCGAGCAGATCAATACTGTATGAGCTTCTCACTCTGAAACGCGAGCTCTGCCACAGGCTCTAGTTTCATAGACACATGGTGTCTCAGCTACTTTCCACTGATTCGTTTGGGTATTTCTATGAAAAATCTTCACTGTTTTCATTACAGTAGCATTTTTTAACTGAGTTGGTCTGTGAATAGACTATCTTTATAGTATTTTTTTATATTTAATAAGGCAAACGCTCTATTGGTTTCCATTCACTATTATAGACTAACTAGGAGAAAGCCTGTGTATTTGTGACATGAATCTTCTCATGCAGGTAGATGGTCTGTTTCCATTTACATGTGATATTTATTGTGTCCTTCAGTTGTGTTTTACAATTTTATTCATATTTCTTTCTGGTATGTTGTGTTGTAGTTGCTACCAAACCTGGATCAAGTTTTCCATGACTTTGTTCTGTTGGCCATTATTTGCACGTAGTAAGTTGATTTTTGTGTGTCTAGCTCAGATCTGGCCACCAAGCTGAAATTTCTCATTAGTTCTGGAAGTTTGTCAGTTGACTCTCTTAGATTTTCTACATAGAGGGCCATCACTAAAGTGTTACCATTGCCAGAACATTCCCATGACTGATGACAGGCATTCCTGCTTCTTTTTCTTTCCTTCCTTTATTCTCTCTTCTCCAATGAGCTAGGACTTCAGTGAAATATTAAATAGGATTGGTGACAGGTATCAGAGTCTTGTTCTGATTCTAAGGGAATGCTTTGGGTATTTCACCATCATTCTGATATGCCAGCGATTCCTGGTAAATATTGTTTGTCAGGTACAGGAAAGCTCCGCCTATGATTTCTAGTATTTTCAGAGTATTTCCAGAAACTAGTGCTGAATTTTGTCAAATACTCTGTTTTAAGTGGAGATGAGGATAGCAATGTATGGATCTTCTCCTTTTTTAAAATTTAAAATAAATTTTGAAAAATTTCAGCATTGTTGGGATAAGCTCTTCATAGCCATTTTGTATTGTTCTTTTAGTGCACTACTGTATTAGATTTGATGTTGTACTTAGTATTTGTATGTGTCTAAGATGAGGCTTTTTAAAAAAAAGCCGTTTTGGTGTCAGGATTATATTAACCTTACATAATGAATTTAGAAGGTTTACCTCTTTTTTATGCTCTGGAAGCATGTATATAAAATAGGAATTATTTATCCCTTGAAGGTTTGTTAGGAATAACTGGGCAAACAGTAATTTTAGCAGTAAGCCCTTAGCTACCTTTTCATTCATATTTAGGATCTCTATCTCATCTTGACTCAATCCTATCATTTTCTATTTTTTATATTCTATATTACATTTTCCATGAAAATAATCTATTTCATCTAGGTTTTAAAATGTATTGGCATACTATTGAAGGTATCATTCATTTAAAAAAAATCCTCGATTACTGTGGTTGTATCACCTTTCTCATTTCTAATGTTATTTCTTAAACTGGTTTCTCAAATACTAGTCTATTTCATTGGTCTTTTTGAAAAGTCAGTATCTGGTTTATTGATCAAATCTGTTAATATTTTCATTTTATTGATTTCTTCTTTTATAAATGTAATGTTCTTCTTTCTTCCAGTTTATTTATTTTTTTATAGCTTCTTGAGTTAAAAAGCTTAATATATTTTCAATCATTCTGGTTTTATAATAAATAAATTTAATGCTATAAAATTTCATCCAAATACTCCCTTGTTTGCATCCTACATATTTATAATATCATTCATTTCTACTAGCCCATATTTTTAATTTTACATTTTTTTATTGAATAGTTAGTTTAAAACATGTTTTAAATTTCTCATAGGGATAAATACCCACCTTCAGCTATCCTTTTAATTTTATCACTGATTTTTATGCTGTTGTGGCCATTCTCTGGCCCACATGAGACATTGTTTAGTTACCCTGATGTTTTTGCACATGGGAAATCTAGTATTAGCCTTTGTGTACCCACACTTATCTATTTAATCTGTCAAATTCTGGGAAAATCATATTCATGTCATTTACTGTTTGTGAATTTCTTAGTTTCTCCTTATATTTCTATGAGTTTTCACTTTGTGTGTGTGCTATATAGACACATGTGTATATATCACTCTATGTGTATGTATGTGCTCTCTCTCTGTGTATATATATGCACCTAATAGATATATTATTAGGTGCTTAACAGTTTGTTATTGTTTTACCTCTTTGATAAGATTATAATTTCTTCTCAATAAGCAATATTCATCAAAAAATTACCTAGACTCATTCTAAATGGCTGTTCTGGGTCCCATCTATTAATTCAGAGTGAATGCTCTCTGGGTGATTCAGTTTCTTGCATGTATGAAACTATTACCCTCCGTTAAAAAAAAAAAAAAACTTACTCCTTATGGAATTCCTATTCCTATTAGGTAAAAGTTCCTTCCTTAATTCTTTGTTCTTTAACTTTTCTTTCATATCTTCTCTTTGCTCTCTGTTCCAGAAGATCTCTCCAACTTTATCTTCCCTACACCCTATTTATTCTTAACCATACTCATTGTAATATTTAACATTTTATTTTTAATGAAGAGGAATTTATTCAGAGGATGAAGAAACCTGGTGTCCTTTTAATCTTGCAGAGCTGTCTTCCTTTGTGGATGTTCAAAGTTACCTTATGCTCTATTTTATTTTCTGTTAAGATCCTGCACTCACGCTTGTGAGTCTCCACACGCAGGTGGATCACTGTTTTTGACAAATTACTTTAGATATACCACCAGGTACAGGAAATAACATGTCAAACACCTATATGTCCTCCACTTAACTCAGAAATACAAGTCTACATGTTTAGTATAGCCGAATTTCTTTGCATTTTTTCATCTTCTGTCTTACGTAAGACATTTTTTTACCAAGTTCAAAAAATTCTCAATTTTTCTCCTAAAAGTTGTATTGATATATTCATTTAGATTTTATAATCACCTAGAATTGATTTTTTTATATGGTGCTAACTAGATGTCGAGTTTTTTCCTATATGCATAACTGACCCCATTA
Source organism: Mirza zaza (assembly GCA_008750895.1). Classification (NCBI taxonomy): domain Eukaryota; kingdom Metazoa; phylum Chordata; class Mammalia; order Primates; family Cheirogaleidae; genus Mirza; species Mirza zaza. The sequence continues at coordinate 28,283 of VSMD01124746.1, forward strand.
TGAGGTAACCCCATTACCCTCTATTGAATAATCGTTTCCTATCCTACTCATGCCATTAGTATTATTTCAACATTCAATGAATACAGGGGCTTGAGATCAATATATTGTTTCATTGCACTTCTGTCCTTGCTCTAACACCACAATGTCTAAATTGCTATAGCTTTTTAAATATTAAATCTGATATCTGAAAGGGCAAGGCTCCTTACTGTATTGTCCACAGTTGTCCTGGTGATCGTTAGTTATTTGATGTTCCATATACATTTTTAATCATTTATCAGAGTCCATGAAAAACTCTATTGAGTTTTAACTGCATTTGCATTTAGTGTCTAGATAAATTGGGCCAACACACTTAACACATTGTGTTTATTAATTTACTTAGATCTTCTTTTAATTTTCTAGTTTTCTCCATAAGAGACTAGTTCATCTTTTTTAGCTTTATTTCCAGAGGTCTTATGTTTTGCCTTTTTTGAATTAATCAAATTTATTTAGGGGAACAGTTTTAGATTTACAGAAAAATTGAGCCAATAGTACAGAGACTTCCCATGTACACCTCTACTGTGTACCCAGCACTTGTGGAGTGTGAAATTATGCGCCCTCTCCTTGAGGGCGAAGTATCTGTATAAAGTATTTGAGATTCTTCTGCATGGGAGATTCGTTTCTTCTCCCCCATTTGTTACTTTATTCAATAATTTATTTATGTCAGTATGGACTGATGGATACTTATTTTATACTTAATTCCAATACTACTTTATTTATGTTGTACCCCAATCAATGTATGTATGTTTTCAGTACTTTCCTACTTTCTGTTACTAAAAGATGCTTGAGGCTCATTTCCTATATTTCCTGCTCCAGTCATAGAATCATCCCTGGTTCCTTTCACTGGATAATGGTATTAAAAATGAGGGTCTGTGTGCTAGGTGTGCTCATTGCTAACGAGGAGTCATTCCTTTCAGGCCTTCTCAGCTGACAGAGCAAAGAAATATATGTATGTATAATAGCCACACATGTAAGATCTTATATTTCTGTTGGTATTATAAATGGTATTTTTAATAAAAACTTTAAAGTATCATATATACAGAAAACTAGATGACACATAAATACATAGCCCAATGAATTATTACAAAGCAATTCCCCAAGCAACACCATTCAGGTCAAGAGATAAAGTATTAACAGACCTAGATATGGCATTAATAATCTATTTTATCTAGTATTAATACAGATATATACTTATTTTTATTTTGTTAGTCATTATTTTCTATATATTCTTCTTTCTTCTTTATTCCTTCCTGCGTCTCCAAACTTTCATGTGGATAATATTTTCTTTTATTGCAGGCTTGGTGGTGGTAAATTATGTTAGGTTTAGTTTGTCTGAAAATGTCTTATATTTCCTTTATTTGTGAAAGATACTTTTGCTGAGTAGAAAATTCTGGGTTGAAATTATTTATTCACTATTTTGAAGATATCATTCCATTGTCTTCTGGATGCCATTGTTTATTTTGAGAAGTCAGCTATTAATCTAATTGTTTTTCCTTTGAAGGTAACTTTCTTCTGGCTTTTTAAACACTTTTTATTTTTGTGTTTGTTTTCTGTACTTTAACTATAATGTACATAAGTGTTATATTATTTTTACTTATATCCTCTTACTTTTGCCTTGTCAGCTCTACCTAAGATAGATTTTTTTCTTACTGCATTTCCGAGCTGGTAGACATTATTGTTATTGTTTTATAGTCAATATTTATTTAGCCTTGCATTCGTCTTATTAATATCTTTGCTTACCATGCCTTCTTGCATGTCAGAATTTCTATCTGGGATTTTTTTTTCTGCCTTAACTACTGACTTTTGACTTTTCTTTAATGAAAATCTGCAGGTTAATTCTTTAGGATTCAGTCTAAAAATATATACATTTCATTCTCATTTTTTTTTTTTTGAGACAGATTTGTTGCCCAGGCTAGAGTGAGTGCCGTGGCGTCAGCCTAGTTCACAGCAACCTCAAACTCCTGGGCTCAAGCAATCCTGCTGCCTCAGCCTCCCGAGTAGCTGGAACTACAGGCATGTGCCACCATGCCTGGCTAATTTTTTCTATATATATATATTAGTTGTTCAATTAATTTCTTTCTATTTATAGTAGAGACAGGGTCGCTCTTGCTCAGGCTGGTTTTGAACTCCTGAGCTTGAGCAATCCGTCCGCCTTGGCCTCCCAGAATGCTAGGATTATAGGCGTGAACCACTGCACCCAGAAGTACATTTCATACTCATTTTATAAGGCAGTTGCTTGGGGCAAATAATTTTAGAGTGGCAGGTATTTTTCTCTTGACACTTTGTGAGAGCCTTCCACTGACTTTTGATCTGTATTGCTAGTGTACAGAAGCTGGTAGTTCTTCTCATTGCCTTTCCTTTGTGGTTATCTATTTTTTCTTTGTGGCAGCTTTCAAGAACTATTTTTGTTTTGAATTCTGCAATTTTACTTTGATCTTGCCTATTCTGTTTTGTTTTAAAATTTTTGTTAGGATCCAATAAATTTCATTGATCTAAAGATTAGTTAGTAGCTGTCAACAGTGTTAGAAAATACTGATCTATTGTATTTTCTAATTTACCTCTTCCTCATTTTCTTTGTTATCACCATCTGGAAATCCAATTGCATATACACTGTAATTCTTGTTCTATTCTTCAGTTTCTTATTCTCATTTAAAAAATATGTTTTCTTTCTTTGTCTCCTTACCTTGCATTCTAGGTCATTTCTTTGGCTGTATCTTCCAGATCATGAATTCTCTTGTCAGTAATATCTAATCTACTGCTTATTGAAAGCATCAATTTCAATTCCATTTTTTTTTTTTTATTTTTTTTTATTTTTTTTTTTTTTGAGACAGAGTTTCACTTTATTGCCCAGGCTAGAGTGAGTGCCGTGGCATCAGCCTAGCTCACAGCAACCTCACACTCCTGGGCTCAAGCAATCCTGCTGCCTCAGCCTCCCAAGTAGCTGGGACTACAGGCATGTGCCACCATGCCCGGCTAATTTTTTCTATATATATTTTAGTTGGCCAATTAATTTCTTTCTATTTATAGTAGAGATGGGGTCTCGCTCTTGCTCAGGCTGGTCTCGAACTCCTGAGCTCAAATGATCCGCCCACCTCGGCCTCCCAGAGAGCTAGGATTACAGGCTTGAGCCACCGCGCCCGGCCTCAATTCCATTTTTGCTTCTAAAACTGACTTGGTTATTTTTAAGATTTCCTTGTTCTTTGATCATTTATTATTGAGCTTTTCTTATTTTAAACTCATATTAAACATAGTTATTCTGTAATTTTTGTCTGATAACTCTAATTTCTGAAATCTTTGAGGATTTTATTTTGCTGTCTGGTTCTCAGTTGTAGTATCTTATTTCCTCATATTTTGCAATTTTTAAAAATTTATTTGCTTATTTCTTTTTATTGTGAGCAGCTAATATCTGTGGAGTTTTGCCTATATGAGTTCTTGATGCTTCAGTTGAAAGTAAGTTGCTTCATTGGGGATTTGCTTTTACTTCTACCAACTGCCTAAGGTCATTAACAACCCAGAAACCAAGTTAAGTTAAGGTCTCACTTTGGGGTTTCTCCATACAGTAACTAGTATAAATTCAGACCATAAACACACATGAAAGCTAGCTTCTGTTTTCAAATTTCCCACCTTGACACAGTACCAAGGTTGAGGAAGACAACTTTCCTGACAGTCCTTTTCTGCATGGCAAATTTATTCCTCATTTCCCTTATATTGATGTAAAGTTTTAGCTTTATGAGAATAGGCTGCTGCTAGACTTTCCAACTGGGGCAGGCCCTGGACCAGAAGCCTCCAAGCAACATTCTTCAGGCTTTGTGAGCCACGAGCAAGGTTGGGAAGCTCTGTCTTGGGCTCCCTCCTCCCCACTCCCTTTACATCCTGGGGCCCCACACAACCACCCAGGAGGAAGCCCAAGAGCTCTGGCTTTGGTCTAAGATGAAAGATGCTTTGGTACTAACAAGGATTTCTGTTTTTACTAAAATTCCCACCTCTGTAGATTTTTTTAAACTGCCTTCTACCTCAGCAATGAATTTTAAAAATATATTTTAACGTAATAATCACTTCAATTTGAGAGTTGTTTAATATATTAACCTGCCATATATCTGGATATGTAAGTCTTTTATCAACTCCCTCCTGCCCATTAAACATTGAGTTCTTAGAGATCAGGGACCATGCTTGATTCATTTTTATATCCTAGGACCTGGCATACATTAGTATATGCACAGGAATTATTTAAATGAATGCCAAAACCATTCATTTCAAGTTCAAGTAATTGGTTTGAAATTATAAGTACAATCAAAGCAACTTCCTTTCTGAAAACTCTCAAGACTGTAACTTAATACCACACTGTAGATTAGAGAAGTCCTTAGGAAGTTGGTTATCCTCCTGAGTGAGCTATTTTAATCAAATTAACTGAGAAGCTGCCCAATTGTACTTTAATTTGAATCACACGGATTCACTCTAATAGAACACTAGAGAAGTTTATGTTGTGGGTAAATTTCCCAGTTAAATAAATCAGATTGCAAAGGTTTAGAAAAATATGCTTGGCATAAAAATGTTTCCACTTCTATTTTCCAATGATATTTTACATTTCATCCTTGGTATTGACATTTGCCATCATCATTGGATTATCTCATTGATCCATTCTTTCATCATTTAGCACTCATCTCTGCACTGTGCTAAACTCCGGGACTGCAAAGGTAGGGTACATTCCCTGCCTTCAGTGTTCTCCCAGTCAGAGACTAAAGTTAATAATTGCAATACTGTAAAATCAAACAACAGTAGAAGTACCTCTCGGGCACAGCAGCAGCACAAAGGAAAGAGTGAGCCACTGGTTTGGGAGCAGCTGGGAAGGTTCCACTGCAGAGACTCCTGTGGAGAGCAGGACAAATGGTAGTGTTTATCTGGGCAGCAATAGGCCTGGTCTCCCCGAACAGTGTCCCAGGTTGCTTTCCTGTGACGGACAAGGCTTCTAAGTGCTCATGCACACTCAGCTTTTCTTGGCCACTCAGGGACTCTCGATTTTTCTTGACCGTTTCCCAGGGCTATGTTCACTGGCCCTTCTAGGGCGACAGTTGCTCGGCCAGATGCTCTGGCCTGGCTAAGCAGTGTGCCCTTCCCAGACGACGTGTGGCCTTCTTACACTTAGGTACCTCTGCCTCAATGCCCATCTCTCCTCCCCAGCTGCTGCTTCCTCCCTGCCTTTCTTTCTTAATATTCTATAGAATTTTAATTTATTCCTTGCTATACAGGTCTCTTCCTGTGAGAACTACATTGACATTTAACATTTTAAATAAATGTAAATTCAGATTGCCCTATCTAGAAACATAAGTGATAAAATTTAATACAAACCAACAGAAACACAGTCGAAATGTCTAGTTTAGTGTCTCCAACTAGTCCAAAACCAGCCTGAGCAAGAGCGAGACCCTGTCTCTCCTATAAATAGAAAGTAATTAATTGGCCAACTAATAGATATAGAAAAAATTAGCCGGGCATGGTGGCGCATGCCTGTAGTCCCAGCTACTTGGGAGGCTGAGGCAGGAGGATTGCTTGAGCCCAGGAGTTTGAGATTGCTGTGAGCTAGGCTGACGCCATGGCACTCACTCTAGCCTGGGCAACAAAGTGAGACTCTGTCTCAAAAACAGAAATAATAATAATAATAAAGTGTCTCCAGCTATAAACATATTTGCTTTTCTTCATCAGCATGCATCTTCTGTTTTCATTTATCTATCCTCTTGAGTTTCTTATATTCTGAATTGAAATGAAAGCTGCATATATTTTTTCATTAATTCGTACAGTATTTTACTAGACACTAAAGTGCAATGTGACACCCCCAACCCTGGAGCCACCCAAAATTGTACATTGGAATATAGGAAGAAAATAATAGATCTAATCCTTATAATTTATTTTTTATCTTATCCTTTTAAATTGCTATTTTGCATGTTTTATTACATATATGTTTTAAGAGTATATTTCATATACATAATCTATAAATAAATATGCTTATACTAGGTGTGCACACTCAAACATTATTTGCCGATGGGGTGTACTGGTTTATTCAATGCTTTTCTCAAGCAAAATGCCTCTGGTTTTAGAGTATCCTACCAGGCAACTGCCTCTGTTCCTAAGCCTCTCATCGGTTCTGCCTAACGCAAGATATAAAGGGGTGGAAAATCTAAAACATAGTCTTATCTTGCTAATGTTTTTTTTCAGTGATATTAATAATAGTTTTACTATCTTTCCGAATTTGTTTCTAATGCCAAGAATTTCTGGGCTGCTGAGTAAAGATGGAGGTTCCTGGGTGGTGGTAGGGGAGATATTTTAAGAAAAGCATGAATTGGCAGTTTTCCCCTCAAATTACATCATATGAAAGTCAACTGAAGTGGATTCCAGGTGGCTTAGAACCCAAGGGTCTTTCCTGAGTGCCAAACTTTAGGAGCAAAGCCTTTTTCTGCTCTGCTAATTAGTTCTGTCTAATCAAGTGCTCGTTTGAAAACCTCATAAATGCCTACAAAAAATCCCATTTCTACTTTAAAAAAAACAAAACAGTTTGAAAAATTTAAAAGCTCAGTTTGTTTTTCTTTGCCAATTCTGTGGGAAATGTACTACAGCATTTTACAAGTTTAATTTATTTATTGTGTGCACCCGATTCAGAGTGCAAATTAATTCCATGGCTCCTTATATATTCTTGCAGTGGCTCCTCACTTTCTCTGAAGAGCAGTGTGCTTCTGTGTACCCAGTATCTTTTGAAGTTCTAAAAGGGTTAATGAAGCTGTCTTCACCTCAGTTTAAAATGTCCTCAACACTGAAACATCTGCTTAAGACCATCATCCTACTGTTCCAGGGAAAAGACATCTTGGGATCTTGGCCCTTAGATAATTTAGTTGGTTATTATCTTGGTTTGAAATTTGTATCAAATGAAGAAAATTTAGCTACTTGGTTCAGGTGCCTTTCTAACACAAGTCATTCCTAAGTAAGTCCTAAGTTTCATATTTTTCAGGTGAGAAAGCGAGGCCACCCTAAGATGTGGCGATCTCTAAAGGTGTCTGTGACTACCCTGGTGCCCTCCCGCCACACCCCTTCCTCCTCCTCTCCTGCCTGCCCCTTGCACACACCCATGGGACTCACACGCCACACGGGCTCTCGGTGCCTGGGACTCTCTGCCCTCCTCTCACCATTTGCTAGTTCCTTTTTCAGGGAAGCTGGTGCAGCTTGTCAGTCAACCGACAGGTGTTTGTTGACGGCCCAAAGACAGGGCCCTCCCTTTGGGTGGGAGCGAGTGGTCTGACAGCAGGCTGCGGAGCCCTGCCCGCTCCCATCAGGTCCACTCAGGAGAGCGGTTTTCTGAGCCAGTAGCCTTTCTGCAGAGAATTGAAGCATCACTCGAAACCCCCAAACAGGGTTGGATCTCTGCCATTTCCCAGCTGGGCTTCTTACCAAAGACTTGGTGTTTTAACCTGAAAATGCGTTAAATGATGAATGACAATACCTGTCTGTGTGCTTAATCTAATGAGGTCATTGTGAAAACTCAATGAAAAAGTAAGTTATAGAGTTTATCATCTTAGGTTGTTATTATACTTGAAGTTGGACTCCTTTCCCCAGCTCATTTTTGTTAAATTCTGACACCTGTGTGGCACCTGACCTTAGGCAGTTTTATGAGGCTGACCAGCCTCAGTGCTCTCCCCCCAGTTTCCTGGTTCTCCCTGAGCAGAAAACTCTCGGTTCTTGGGTTGCCACGCTGTCATTCACCCAAACCTGTCCTCCCCAAGCCCCCAAAACTTCTCTTCCTCAACATCTTTTCCTTATGGGCTTACTTTCAGATCTTTCACCCACAGCAGCAACTTAAATACAAAGCCTTTCTAGGTCAGGGATGAGAACTGACCTTTCATGACCTTTAAATGACCATGGGTTCCAAGCACCTCTGGGTCACCCAGGTCCCTCCTTAGCTGAATCCTTTGCTAGAATTCTACTTTAACAGGTTCCGAGAGACTTTCAAGTTCCTTCCTGAAGGCACCTCCTCCTCTGAGGGGGATTTCAAATGGATGTGATCAATGGAGAAGGTGATTTGACATTGTGTTTCTAACCTTTGGGAAGTGATTACTGCTTTTGCCTACAACATCACTTCCAAAAGTTTTTCATAAGGAAATAATCAGAGATGTTTGGAAAGATTTGCATATAAAGTTATGCACTGTAGTTTTATTTACAATTTATATTACTATTGATGATTATTTTAAATCAAAATTAGAAACAAACTAAATATTTAATAATAGGAAAATGATGTAAAAATTTATGCTAATTGGATAATGGAAATACAGTACATAAGAAAATATAAAGAATCTAGAATTCTTTTTTTTTTTTTTTTAAGCAGACAAAGGCTTGTTTTATTCAAATGATTCACCTGTTATGACCCAGGACACTATGTACAAACAAGAGGGGGGAGTTTTACTTCTTGGTCTCTTCCTCTTTGGACAGAGTCTTGATGATCTCCTCCTTCTTGGCCTGGAGGCGCTCTGCACGGCGCTTGCGTGCTTCCTTGGTCTTAGATCTGCGGGCCTCAGCCTGGTCAGCCAGGAGCTTCTTGCGGGCCTTGTCTGCCTTCAGCTTGTGGATGTGTTCCATGAGAATCCGCTTGTTTTTGAACACATTCCCCTTCACCTTCAGGTACAGGCTGTGATACATGTGGCGGTCAATCTTCTTGGATTCACGGTATCTCCTCAGTAGCCGGCGCAGAATCCTCATCCTCCGCATCCAGGTCACCTTCTCAGGCATTCAAGCATTGGCTGTACCCTTTCGCTTACCTATGCCCATGTGCCTGCCCTTCCGGCCAGCCAAGGTGTTTTTCCGGCGTCGAGCTCGAGAATGGACAGTCACGGGCTTGCGGATGATCAGCCCGTCTTTGATCAGCTTCCGGATCTGCTGACGGGAGTTGGCATTTGCAATTTCATTAGTCTCATCGGGGTCTAACCAGACCTTCTTTTTGCCACAGCGGAGGACACTCGAGGCAAGCCTCTTCTGAAGCCTGAGCATACTCATGGCTGCGGCCGCACTAGCGAAAGGAAAGAACCTAGAATTCTTTTTAAATGGCAAAAGAATATATGAACATTTTAGTTTCAAGATGGAATTTTCAGTTTGTGTGTCTATCTCTTTCCCAGAAAGACCAACTTAAGTGCCCAAAGAAAAATTAGAATAAAGTTTTAATTCTCACATGTGAAAATGACCCAACAATGAAAGACTGACCACTAGCTGTGTGAGATGAATCATCAGGTTGAAATTCCACGAACTGAGCAAGCAGGGTGCCTGACCCCTATGAAAGAAGCTAACCCAGCAGAGACTTCGTGCAAGCTCAAAGCAGCATTCTCAGGGACATAGTAGAGGGCATTTTCATGCTAAACAAGAGCAGGTAGTTACGAAGAAATAGCCATGGCAAAGCTTCAAATGAGGGTTTGCCTGGTGCAACTTGTACATTTGGTGGGGCTGGGGGCTGAGTATTGAGCTGGTGCAACCAGCACATTTGGCAGGGCTGGGGCTGGGGCTGGAGAGGATGTCTGTGTGGTTGGGCCAGCCAGCTTGGGGCCAGAGCGATAGTCTGAGTGCCAGGGAGGCTTGTCACACAAGGGGACTGAGCAAATAAGTAAACATATTAAGGATAATTGGAGCCACATTTCAAACTCTTGGAGAAGGATTATAAATATAAAGAGGGGGAAGCTTAAGTAATCTCTGTTGTACTGAATTAGAATTAGTAATATTCATGTGAACTCGTAGTTTTTAATATGTATAGGTGGGGGAATAAATACAGGTGTGTGTGTATACACACATGTCCCGGCTCTGTCCATGGTAGTAATGGCATCTCACAGCAGCAAGCACACCTAGTACCTAGATCTTGGTTTCTAATATTCCCCACTGAAAGAAACCAGGGCTGCTTGAAAAATGTCTAATTTCAGGCTGCAAAGGAAAAATACAAGTTGAACATGGAGCATTTGTCCCAGCAAGTGAGGAAATGCCAATGATGTCAGGACCTGTCAGAATAACCAGGGAATAACCGGGCACATCTGAGCATTGGAATAAATAGAGACAGTAATAAATTATAACTCAGTGAATAAAATAAGAATCCACCAATCTCCTCTGAGATACATAAATGAATAATAGATACAGTAGAGTGTCAGCCAATTAAGAGTAGAAGGAATGATGGAATTAGAAGATGACCATTTGCCATTCATGAAGTAATAATTCAGGCAAGAATCATCCCCGATGAGGAAGAGGCTAGACACATAGTATCATAGTCTGTCTCTAACCACGAGAAATTACCTGTGCAATGCGGAAGTGTGGCAGACACCATCCTAACTGCATGATGGAAGTTAACGTCACTAGCCATGAGACAAATAGACATTGTGCACCTCCTAATAGGACGCCTTCGGGAGAACACAGCATCCCTTTTGTGGTATTCTTACCAAAAATGCATAATCTGAATATAATCATGAGGAGATAGCAGATAGATCCATATTTAGAGACACTCTGCAAAGTTACTGCGCTGTACTCTCTAACAATATCAAGGTCATTAAACGGTAAAGATGGAAGAAACTGTCGAGACTGAAGGAGACTAAAGAGGTGTGACAATTATATAGCACTGTGTGCTCCGGGTTGGATCCTGGGCTTATTAAGGACATTATTGGGATAAGCTGTGCAGTTGTGATGGCGTCTGTGGGTCAGATGGTAGCACTGCATCATCCTTCGTTTCCAGACTTTGCCGGTGGTACTGTGATTATGCAGGACAGTGATGTCATTTTTAGGAAATGCTATTAACACCTAAATATTTAGGGCTAATGCAACATTATGTCTGTAGCTTATTCTCAAATGGTCCAGAAAATAAAATGCAGATAACAGAGGGAAGGGTAAGACAAACACAGAAAAATATTAACAACTGGGGAATGAAGTGTGTGGGGATTCTTTGTTCTCCTGTTGCAAACTTTCCATTAATTTGAAATCAGTTCAAAATAAGGAAATTTGTTTTAAACCATCACGTGAATAATGTAAAAACTTTAGAGATACAAGGAGAAAGTGAAATACAACAGCAGTCTTAAATCCGCCTCTTTTCCACATGGACCAGAAAGTGAACAGATGTGCTAGCCCCGAATGGCACAATTAGGAAAGTAGGTCTGATCTGCGCACCCAGGTATGTCCTGAAACAGAATGCACCTTCCTTCCCAGTGTCCAGTAAAGAGGCAAAACTTTGATTATATTATTTATTTGTCCACAAAGGAGGCCTCAGTAGGATAAATCTAGTTTATAAATGTTTATTTCAGTGAGAAGATGCAGGTGTGAACAAACAGCTTTAAAGATCCATTCTGCCAATCAGTTTGGACAACAAAATGACCCCAAACAAACGTGTTTTGCCTCTGAAATAACAAAACATATTTTGTTCTTGAAATAATGTGGAGATGGATAGTCCCATGTTTATCCAAAAGTCATATTTTTCCAAGTTGCTTTAGAGTTTTGTTGGCGTTAAGTGTGAGGTGTTCTTAGAGAAAACTTCCCAGCAAGTGCTGGGCCACTGTGGGGGCAAATCTAATTGTCATTAGTTTGTCTTTGTTTATCTCTGTGTTGGTGTTTCTGTTGTGCCTGCTTTTATGAGCTTTTTTTTTTTTTTTGAGACAGAGTCTCACTTTATTGCCCAGGCTAGAGTGAGTGCCGTGGCATCAGCCTAGCTCACAGCAACCTCAAACTCCTGGGCTCAAGCAATCCTGCTGCCTCAGCCTCCCAAGTAGCTGGGACTACAGGCATGTACCACCATGCCCAGCTAATTTTTTCTATATATATTAGTTGGCCAATTAATTTCTTTCTATTTATAGTAGAGATGGGGGTCTCGCTCTTGCTCAGGCTGGTCTCGAACTCCTGAGCTCAAACGATCCGCTCACCTCGGCCTCCCAGAGAGCTAGGATTACAGGCTTGAGCTACCGCGCCCGGCCTTTTATGAGCTTTTGAAAAGTGTATTTGCTGGTTCTTTTAACAATTCTATAATACAATATTGACAATTTTTCTATAAAAAATAAAAATCTTCTTTGCCTTCTATTTTTAAATTGCCTACAAAATAAATGTATGGTAGTTTTATAATCAGAGAGGAACAATACATAGTTTTAAGTTATTTTCTTAACCTTTTGTAAGTCCATCAGTTACAAGGTGAATTTGTAAGAAACCCAAAGGACAGAGAGGTGAGATGCTTTGGACAAAGTACTTCTTGTAAGTGGGAAGATTTTCCTTGTACGTAGCAGAGATAGGCTCATCGCCCGCAGGCATGGGTCACTGCAGGGTGGGACTGTGAGCAGAAGGGAAGGCCTCAATACAGAAACACCTTGGATCGAATTACTACTTTTCTCACCTTTTCAAAATGGGTTGAGAATCAATTTAGAGTTACCCTTAAGGGAAAAGGTGAATAGAAATTTTAATGAAAAATTTGGCTTTGACAGGATTAGAACTCAATGGCTTTGGATTTGAAGCAAAGCCTTTTCCCATAAGTCCACAGAGTCTTGGGTTAACAGCTGCCCAAACTCAGAGACAGAAGAGTAGCCATGGGGGTGCTGATTCCCTGGACGCCCTCACAGCGCCCCCAAGCACGCCGGAGGAAGAATGGATGGCCGCGTGTCCCTCAAAGCCAGGCGCAGACATTTCACACAGGGCGTTGCCCTGAGACTCCCCAAACCAAGGCTGCGGGAGAGCACGCACGCAGGCCCTGCACTGGAGCCCAGTCCCGTCCGACGCCTCTGTAGCAACCCCCTTTCGGCAGCAACCGTGGAGCCGCTCAGTTGGCCTCGCTTCCTTCTCACACATTCTGCTGTGCGCTAGGCCAGCGAGGAGAAAGCCCGGGCTTGGGGCAGCCAGAGCTCCCTGCTGCCAGCACCTGCTCCGGCCTGCTCAGAACTCACCCCTGCCGCCAAGCCCTGCTGCGCAGGGAACTTGATTTGTCAGCCACCAGCTAGCTGGGCTCCCATGGGCCAGAGAACCAAGTTACTGAACATTAGTCCCGTTTTTCATAACCCCAATGTCAGTATTCCCCAGCCCTCCTAAGCCACCTCTCCCTAGGGTGTATGTGGAGCCAGGACAGCTCCCTCCCAGAGCCAGCCTCCCCTTGGTCGGCAGCCACAGCGCCTGCTCCTCGGGGCTTCCTGGCATCTGCAGGCAGCTGCTGCTCTCAGTGTCCTGCTGCTGTCACTGCTCGGGCCTAGAGGAGGCGCAAAGGCCATGAGGAAGGTCCCTTTTCTTCCCAGACCTTTTATTCCACCCAACACCACCTGCGCTGGGGGCGGAGCTCTGGGGGCAGAGTCCCGGTGTGGAGCTGAACAAAGGCTCTAAGGCTGGTGAAAGTCGTGGGGGAGAAATGGTGCTGTCTGGGGTGAAAGTGCCCTGCGTTTTCCTATGCCTGAGCCCAAGGAAGTGCAAAGATATCAGAGGAAGCAAATTATGTTTGGCTTAAGGTTCAATTAGTACAAGTCAAGAGGTGAGGGCTGACAATTCTTGGGTAGTTTAAAATCCAATATGGGCCACTAAGGAGGAAGCTACCCTGGGGCACGGTGAGGCTCCCATAGGGGTGACCTTTCCAGCAACCAGGAGACTGAGCGTGGGGGCACACTCGGGAGCACTGAACGAGGGGGCTTTGTCCCCTCTTTGCAAGGAGGCTGGGCTGCAAAGGAGGGAGGACGTAGAAGACAGTAGGGGACAGAGTCACCTCAGGGTGTCAGGTATTGGACGTTGATGGAAGAGAAACAGGACAAAGCAGACAAGAAGGAAGACAGTGGGGTTAAGTATGGACTCTCAGGGGAGATTGTTTCTGGGCTCTGGTGGAAGCCGACCCTTTCACGATGTCACCTGGTTCTGGGGACCCTTGCAGATCAGCTTAGTGCACGTTATCATCTGCTTCTGGGGCTCTTGAAACAGCCTCGATTTAAGGTCTTCTCTCGAGGTGGATCCCAATTGGAGGAAGACTTGTATTTGTTAAGTCGTTAAACATGAATCCAAGGTTGTACCTTTTTTCTTTTTTCTTTTTTTTTTTTTTAGAGACAGGGTCTGGCTCCGTCGGCCAGGCTGGAGTGCAGTGGGGCCAGCACAGCTCACTGTAGCCTCCAACTCCTGGGCTCAAGTGATCCACCCGCCTCAGTGTCCCCAGTGGCTGGGACCAGGTGTGTGCCATCATGCCTGGCTAATTTTTAAAATTTTTTTTGTAGAGATGAGGTCTTGCTGTGTTGCTTATGCTGGTCTTAAACTCCTGGCCTCAAGTGATCCTCCCACCAAAGACCTGGGATTACAGGCGTGAGCCACTGTGCCCAGCCCCAACAGTTGGACTTCTTGTAGTTTTGCTGTGGAGTTAGTGATTCAGTAAGCTGATTAATGTCCCCCACCAAAAATAACCATGTGCTGCTCTTCTTTAACTGTGAATGTGCCTTTATATGTCAAAAGGGACTTTGTGGTATGATTAAATTAAAGATCTTGAGATGAGGAGATTGTGCTGGATTATCTGGGTGGGTCCTTACAGAGGGCAGTGAGTTCGGGGGGCGGGGGTGGGGCAGGAAGTGGCACGTAGGCTATGTGAGGATGGAGGCCCAAAGTTGGGGAGAAGGTAGGGGCAGGGAGCTGGGGACCACAGGCTGCCCCCAGAAGCTGGAAATGGCAAGGAAGGGGACCCCGTCCTCGAGCCTCCAGAAGGAGCTGGCACCTCAACTTTATCCCAGAGAAAGTGATTCAGACTTTTAGCCTCCAGAACTGTTAAAATAAATTCAAGTTGTGCTGAGCCACTAAATGCGTGGGGTTTGTTGCAGCAGCAACAGGCAGCTAGTGCCGCAGGACAGGGTCAGGTCCCTTCCACCAGGGCTCAGGGCGGTCTTTGGGCAGTGTCTTTCCAGACTGGTCTCTGACCCGAAGATCACGTAAAGGCTGCGGGGGTGTCTGGCAGAAGGCAGGCTTCACCACTGGGACAAGTGTAAGTGCACTTTATAAGGACGTGGAAGTCCTTAAGGATGTAATTGGACCAGATTTGAGCCTCCTAAGGCCCAGAAGAAGCCAGGATTGAGGCTGGCTGGTGGTGACTATTGCCGGGCGCGGGGACATGGGAGGCTCATCGCGGCTGAGGCTAGGACCCTGGGCCACAGCAGGCTGAGCTCCGCAGAGTGGCAGGTTGGAGGTCCAGCACTCAGCGCTCTCTCGAACCTCTTTGTTTCTATAGCACCCCAGAAGCATGCAGGACTCCAGCCGTCCCTCCACTCTCTCTCCTGCTCACGCAGGGAGCAGGTGTGTCTCATTGTGGCTACGGGGGCTGATTTAGCCTGGGAGCCACACTCAGTGGGGGGTGGCTGTCTGTGAGGGTCACCTAAGGAAGAGCTTCACCAACAATATAACTGGGGCATCTGAGAGGAGTCTGGCCAGGTTGGGTGAGGGGAGCAGAGGGCTGCGCTGGCAGCACCTGGGGAGGGACCCTCGGCTGAGGGAGGACGGGAGGAAGAGGACCTGCCCTGAGGCTCTGAAGGGGGAACAATGACATGCAGGGGGACGCAGCAGGATTTCACAGGAGCCAGTCTAGAGGCAGAAAAGCGTCGGGTGTTCTTGGGTCTGAGCCGTGTGGGTTAAGCTGAGGCAAGTGGACGTCTTGGAATGACGTTGGCAGTGGCCTGGGCCCACTCAGTGGCAGTGCCACCCACGCACAGCCGAGGGGCCAAGGCTGAGCCTCTGGGCCCCCAGCAGGCCTACGGTGTCCGCTGCACTTTTGGGTGAGAACCATGCAGGTGTGTCCTTTCGTTGGACACACAAGAAGGAAAAATTGTTGTGTGTAATGAGGGAGTCCGAGTGTGGGCGAGACAACAGACAGGGCTCGAGGTTGGAGACCACCTCCCCTGCAGACGTGGCATGGGAGTCCCCATGTGGGGCCCAGTGACATCTCCTTTGTTGTGGCGCACAAGGAAGAGGAGACAGGGGAATGTCAGTGTCCAGTGGCCACTTTCAGGAACCCCTGCGTGGCCGTCTGGCCTCAGGGAGGGGGCTTGGTGGTGGCGTTAGCGCGTTCAGGGAATGGCCTCTCCCCTTTAGAGGAGATGCGGGGGCCTGGGTCAGCTGCTGGAAGGCTGCCTGGTTGCGGTTTGTCTTCGGCGGCTGTGTTCCCCGCGGGCGAGAGCTTGGAGCAAGCACTGGGCATCGCCGTGAGCTGCTGAGATCTAGAGAGCAGAGAAGATGGTCGTCTCGGGGCCTGCAGATGCCAGTAGGGCCCAGTAAAGTCCGGCTTGCGCAGGCCCGCTGCACTGCCGACTTTCCACATGACGGCAGAACATCTTGTGAGTTGGGGTGAAGAGGGATGCTGGAAACCTCAGGACGTCAGTCACGGGCTGCAGTGGGTGGCACTGGGTGGGACGGAGGCCAGGCGGTGTTGGACTGGGAGCGGAAAGAGTCTGGGCTTCACTGTTCAGGATTTTATTCCCAAGTCTGGGACTAGCTGTGTCCCTTGCCATTGGGCTGCCTTCCTGAGAAGCCAATATTATTACAGGGACTGGGCACAGGGACCACCAGTCCCTTGTTACAGAGGCCTTGAACCGTAGCTAGGGAGGCCATTGGGATTGTCTCAGGGGGGCAAGGAGGGTCTGTTTCAGCCTACCCTGTCTGGTGTTTGGCCGTGTCCGGTGAGTGAATGGCCCACGGGGGGTCAGGTGTCTTAGTTAACATAGTGAGTACTTGAGGGCGTTCAGGGACTTTGAACAGGAGCAAGAAAAGGTGGGTGGTCAGTGAGAGCCACTCAAGGACAAAGGTGCACACAGAGCGGGCCCCTGGCAAGGCAGGATCACCGCTGCTCCAGCTGGAAAGGGGCTGTCCCCCCAGAAGGCTTGCTGGGGCGGCGGCGGAGTGCGAAGTGCTGGGTGGTGAGAGGCCCAGTGAAGAGAAGAGGTCTAGGAAAAGGCAAGTCATGTAGGAATTCCCGGGTGTAGTTTGTGTGCTCCAAGGGTGGTAGGACAAGACATGGGAACTGTGGCCCGTGTTGCCCTGAGTCCACCAGGTGGTGGGTGGCCGTTGACAGGGATGGGACACTGAGTTAGTGTGGACACATGGGGGAGGGCCTCTGGAGGAAATTAATTGGGGAGATAGACTTTTAGACTCCGATTCCTTTTTGCATTCCAAGGCTGAGCGATCCAGAGTCCAATATCCCTTTTCTTTACAGAATCTGCAGATGCCCCCGCTGTGGGGTCGGAGGGAATAGACTGCACCGGCTTGTTTCTTTCCAAGAGTTCACACTGTGAAGCCCTCAGTCTGCATTGTGTTTACGTGGCTATTCTGCAACGGTGTCCTTGTCCTTGTGGTGTTGGTCTAGCGTCTCTATTTCAGAGAGAGGAGCATTCTGCTCTCTTACACTGTGTTTTTGGGTAATATCCCTATTTATGATATAAGCCATTAATGAAGCCAGTGACCAAGGCAGAAGCTATTTGGGAACGAGACCAGAGAAGTCCTTCCAAGCATCATCTAATTTATGTCTGTAGTTGGAGGCGGTTTCGTCAGGCTTTGAGGGAGGACAGTGGGATGGATTCTGCGTCTCTCCCCTGTGGTTTCAGTCTGTAAGCTGCAGGGTGCTCCGATTTCTTGAAGGTCCTTGTGGAGAGTGGCCCCTTTGGCTTTTTCAAGCCATAAAGTGGCATCTCCAGTATCCACTGACAGATGAGCAAGTTGATAGAAATGAGGGAGCATAGAATAAGCCCTGAGGACTGGTCTGAATTGATGTCGAAATTCTTCCCTCGTCAGACAGGGTCCAGAAGCAACAGCAAGTGGGTCTGGGCGAGGACAGGCACTCAGGTGGTCCATCTTCCCTCACAGATGGTGGGGGGTGACGGGAGGGACAGGTTGATGGGGGCAGGGAGGGTGAGAGGAGAGGGGGGTGACAGTGGACAGGAACACATCGAGTCGGAAACCTGGGTAGTCAAAAACTACCCAGCATGACAGCCCAGAGCTCACCCCCGACTTCCACCAAATACTCAAAGAATTAACACCAATTCTTCACAAACTCTTCCATAAAATAGAAGAGAGCCCCCCACTCATTCTATGAGGACAGTGTTACCCCAATACCAAAACCAGAATTCCATCACAAGAAGAGAAAACTCCAAACCAGCATCTCTATGAACACAGACACAAAACCCTCCGCAGGGGACTGCAGACGTCTGATGTCCCCTGGGTCTTCAGCACCGTTGTTTCTGCCCAACCTGTACATTGCACATTCTTCACATTAAGCCTGTTTTTCCTCAGATTTACTTCTGAAATACTATTTGAATTAAAACACTAAAATGTTTTATAGGTGACTTTATTCCTCTTCACTTTAGACCCCAACATTTCTTCATCTCGTTCATGTAATTCTTTTTAAGCTCCTTACAAAAAGGGGCCGATTTTCTATTTGTATTAATGTAATATATAGTCACTGTATTCTAAGTATATATTAAAAAAAATAACAACATAAAATAAAAAATAATAAAATAGAAAAAATAAAAGAAAAAAAAGAATAAAATAATGTCATAGTGGACTTTCCTTTTATCTTGACTTACTGCCTCCTTGAATTTAATCAATTTTGATATCTTTTTCTCCTCTAATAAGATACATTTTTTCTCAGTTTAAAACTAAGTCAATTTTTTTCTGATCTTGTTTTCTTTTAACATTGTCCTTTGACTCTAGTCAATGTTTATCTTTTATACTCATTTCAAACTTCCTAAATTCTATCTCCATGGAAAAGGAGCCCATCTGGGGGTTCTTTTTCCTCCCTTTCACAGGTAAAGGAGGTGCTGCTAAGTGGTTAAGGGGTAGGTTAAGGGTGCTGTTCAGTGGTTAAGGAGTGGTTTAGGGGTGCTGTTTAGTGGTTAAAGGGTGGTTTGGGGGTGCTGTTCAGTGGTTAAGGGGTGGGTTAAGGGTGCTGTTCAGTGGTTAAGGAGTGGTTTGGGGATGCTGTTCAGTGGTTAAGGAGTGGTTTAGGGGTGCTGTTTAGTGGTTAAAGGGTGGTTTGGGGGTGCTGTTCAGTGGTTAAGGGGTGGGTTAAGGGGGCTGTTCAGTGGTTAAGGAGTGGTTTGGGGATGCTGTTCGGTGGTTAAGGGGTGGTTTGGGGGTGCTGTTCAGTGGTTAAGGGGTGGTTTGGGAGTGTTGTTCAGTGGTTAAGGGGTGGGTTAAGGGGGCTGTTCAGTAGTTAAGGGGTGGTTTAGGGGTGCTGCTCAGTGGTTAGGGGGTGGTTTGGGGGTACTGCTTGGTGGTTAAGGTGTGGTTAGGGGTGTCGCTTGGTGGTTAAGGGGTGGGGTTTTCCAGGTGAGTCAGAGCAGCCAGACAGTCGGAAAGAATGATCAGTCACTATGACTCCACGCCCACGGCTTTGAGCCTCTTAAGTTCTAATAGAAATTGGAGTGTAGAAAGTAGAAGAATACTGATGCTCAGAAGCTGAGGTCCTGAGAGTCTGGGACAGAGAGTGTGTGTGAGGAGGACGGGGAGGTTGAGGGCAGCCGCCCTGCCCCCACACTCATACGTGGCCGTGAAAAGTGTCTGCCACCCCCCAGAATGTCCTCGACTCCAGTAAATAAACGCCAAGGCTGTCAGAGGAGGTTCATGAGGTGACCCTCTCTAGTTCTTGTTGTCGTTTAATCAGAGACAATGTTTACACTTAGACTCTTTTCCCCCAGAGGATTCATTAATTGAGTTGTCGCTAAGTGGTTATGGATTTTTTGTTTTTGTTTGTTTTTCATTTATAACCTTGCTCATAAGTTTAGTTTCTGCTTCCTCTGACTTATAATTTTATAAAAAAGGACCTACTCAATCTTCAGCAGGAGGGATTTTCAGTTAAGTAACCGGCCAAAGGCCACCAGTTAGTTAATAGAAGACAGGGGAATAGAAATCTCGGATTTGATTTGGAATATTATACTTTAGTCTCTGGGTAAAGTTCTTCTATTTTTAAAAGATTGTTTTCTTTAATAATATTTGGAAGTATATTTTGGGGTTTGGGATAATAGAGAGCTTAATGAGCCATTCAACTTGGATAAAATAATAGGAAGAATTTCAGAAAGAAATAAGTAGGTCAATTTGCAGGCTCTCGGTTTTCACCCCCTTTGCTAGTTTGAGGACAATATTGCCTGGTTCAGAGTTTCTCCTCGGTTCAGGGCACCCTGGTAGTGCATGGTAGCTTTTTTGTGGCACCCACTGGCCAAAAGAAATACCTAACAGTTCTGTTTATTAAGTACTAGTGTTCAAACAGCTTAATAAGTATTCATGTCCTCACAACTAGATAAACACTAACACACATAAATCAAAATGAAATAATTAATTTCATCCTTAAATAACCAGGGTCACTTGCTCATGGGTGAGCACACCTACTGGTCAGTATACAATTTCTCAATCTTTGCAATCGTTGGGCACAGCCACACTCACTTCCTGTTCTACCTTGATTTTTGCTTGATTCTTGCTTTTTATTGCAGCAGTTGAAGAAGAAAACCCAGCACCATATGACATCATCTAAAGGCAACTAATGTTAAAATCATGATCACCCTCAAGCTAATAGTTTCCAGGAATGTTAGTGTGTATTCTCAGGAACAGAAAGCACCCTGTGGCACCACCAGGGTTCCTTAATGGACAGTTTGGGAACCACTGGAGCAAGTTCTGTTTCAGATTTGCAGCCACCCCCTGAGGGGATGTACAGGTGTTAAATTAGCCATAGAAGGCTCCTCATCCATTGTTCTGTGGCTATGGAAGATTGCTGAGTCTGTAAACAACACTTAGTAAAAGGCATCTGAGGGCCAGGCAGGCTGAGCAGAGTCCCTCTGCATCCCGACCAGGGCGCAGTGTGCATTTACAGCCGGCTCTTCCATTATAGGTGGGAAATTCCAAGTAGACGATGGAAAGAGTATTCTGGCCTTCTTAGCTACACTTTTCTCTGCCCTGCCCCAGACTGGCATGGAGCTCTGGTTTCCTTCTCTGAAGCGAGCTGGAAAGGTGCTTGTGTCCCGCTGCTCGGGTCCGGGACGTGGATTTGACAGTTAACCCCCTGCAGAGATTGCTGCACAAGACAGAGGGGCCCAGGGACTCGAGGTCAGGCCTTCCTCACACTGGCGACAGGTCTTCTCCCTGACCTCCGTGGCTGTGGCTGTTCTCGCACCTGATTGACACTGCTGGGAAATTGTGCGCCAAAGGAAAACGGCTCCATATGAAGCCTTGCTCGTCGTTTCCTCGCTGCCCACCCCGGCGCGAGCTGCAACTATTCGAGCCTCTGTGGAGGACGCTCCACGTGGGGGAGAAAGCCACACCTGAACCCTTCTCTAGGCTATAAAGGAGAGTCGGACAGATGGGGCTGCTCTTATATTCTAACGTTGGGAAAGAACTAAAATTACTTTAAGGATCTAAACCTTCAGTTTGCTATAAGTATTTTTTAGTCTGTCTTCTTAATTCGACTTTTTTCTTATTGATCAGATTTTTGACAGCTTTTCAATTTTGGAAAGTCTTCCTCTAATCCCCAGATGCTCCACTGGTCTCAGTATAAATGTTCCTGCCTCCCCTTCCTCCAAGTAATGAACCCTTCGAGCGTTCACCAGTGTGAGGGAAACAGAAATGGCATCGTTATATAAACCTGTAGAAAATCCCTTCCACAAATTCATATGTTTGTGATTGTTCCCAAGTGTGAGATGATAAATGCTTTTTCGTGAAATTTCATTTAATAGATGATCCATAACATTGGCAATGGTGGAGAGAGAAGAAAATACCTCCTGAAGTTAAACCTAAAGAGAACAGCCAATTATACACAGGTGAGTTCTCACTAACCTGTTTTTAAAATAGATTTTTGAATAGCTTTAGATTTGCAAAGAAAATGGGGAGATGGTACAAAGAATTCATTTACAATGCAGGCCCCATTTCCTCTGTTGTTAACATCTTATGTTGTCACTGTACGTTTGTCACAACTAAGAAACCAATGCTGGCGCCTGGCTGCTAACTAAACCCCACACTTCGCCTGGGTTCTGTCAGCTTTCTCACAAATGTCCTTCATCTGCGTCCAAGTCCCACCCAGGGTACCCCTTTAATAGTCACCATCTCCCTGGCCTCCTCTGCTCTGAGCCAGTTTCTCAGGTGGTCCTTTCTTTTTAGTGGCCTTGACAATTTTGAAATATACTGGTCAGTATTTTGTAGGACACGTCTCGATTTGGATACGTCTCATGTTTTTCTCATAGCTCCAGTGGGGTTCTGGGATCTGGGAAATAACACAACGGGGGTGAGGTGCCCTTCTCACGCTGCTCACACACCTGTGGATTTCCCTGTGCATTTACCTGCCAGGGACATTGCCTCAGCATCCGGTGTGCATCTTCAGCTTCAGCAAGTAGAGCCAAATAGTTTTCAAGGAGGTAGCACCATTGATAGACCCACTAGCAGTGTCCAGAAGTTTCTGTTTCTCTGCAACCTCACCACTATGTGTCATAATTCATCCAAGCTGCTCTAACAAAATGCCTTAGACTGGGTCATTTGTAAACAAAAGACATTTATTGCTCATGGTTCTGGAGGCTGGGAAGTCCAAGATCCAGGTACCAGCAGACTCAGTGTCTGGTGAGGGTCTCTGCTCCACAGATGGTGCCTTGTGGCTGTGTCCTCACGTGGCAGAAGGGCAAAGGGCAAACATGTTCCCTCAGGCTTTCTAAATGGGTGCTAATCTCACTCATGAGGGCTCCACTCTTCATGACCTAGTCACCTCCCAGGGGCTCCACCTCCAAATACCATCACATTGGGGGTTAGAATTCCAACATACGGATTTTGGTGGGACATACACATTCACTCCATAGCAATGTGTTATTGTCACTCTTTTTAACTTTATTCTTGTGTATGTGCAGTAGTATCTCAATGTAATTATTTACATTCTAACAAGGTTAAGAACTTTTTAAATATGCTATTGTCAGTTTTAATATTTTCTTTGGCAAAGTGCCTGTTGAAGTGCCTTGCTGCTTTTCCCAGGGTGCTTCTTATCTATGGAAGTGCCACGGGAACTTCTGTATATTTCACATAGCTGAAATACAAGCTATTTGTTAGTTAGATATCTTCTCCCACTCTGTGGCTTGGCTTTTGCTCTATTAAGATTTCTTATAATGGACCAAAGTTCTTCATTAAAATGTAGTCTGAAGGTTGCAACTTTTTCTTTATGGTAGAGTTTTTTGTGTCTTGCTTAGTGTATGTTTTCCTTCTCTGAGGTCAGGGAGACATTTTGTTATATTTTCTTATCAAAGCATTTAATGTTTTACTTTTCATAGGTCTATAATCCAGCTGGTATTGATTTTTGTGTACAGTGGTTAAGTAGGAGTTAAAATTTTCTTTTCTTTTCTTTTCTTTTTTTATTTTACCTCATGTGAATACTTAATTGCCCCATTACCGTTTATTCAAAAGCCTGTCTTTCCCCACACTCTGCAGTGCTACCTCTGCTGCACCCTGGAAGCCACGTATGCAGGGGTGTTTCTGGATGCCACTGCATTCTGCTGGCCGGCTTGCCTGTGCCAGGGCCTGAATGTTTGTGTCCACATAAAATCTGTATGTTGAAACCTAATCTGCAGGCCGGGCGCAGTGGCTCACGCCTGTAACCTCACGTGGTGGAGGGGCAGGAGGCTCTCTGGGCCTCTTTTATATGAGCAGTAACCCCATTGTGGGGATCTGCCCATGTGACCTCATCACCCTCCAAATGCCCCACCTCCAAATGCTCGCACATTGAAGATTAGGTTTTAATATATGAATTTTAAGGGGAGGAGCACAAGGATTCAGTCTGTGGTAAGAACTCAGTGACAAAACTATGGCTGCCTCATAAAATGAGCTGGGATATGGCCCCTATTTTTAATGAAAGATTGGCTTTATATTCTTCCTTCAATCTTTTATTGCCATGTTAATTCTGCAAAAATTGTAGTGATGCCCCTTTTCATTCTTTTTTTTAGAGACAGTGTCTCATGGGAGTGCAGTGGCAGATTATACCTCACTGTAACCTCGAACTCCTGGCCTCAAGTGATGCTCCCACCGCAGCCTCCAAAATGCTGGGTTACAAGTGTGCACCACTATGCCTGGATAATTTTTAAATTTTTTGTAGAGATGGGGTCTTGCTGTGTTGTTCAGGCTGGTCTTGAACTCCTGGCCTCAGGTGATCCTCCCGCCATGTGGGGGTATAAGTGCTGGGTGCGCCTCGTGACTTTCTTTTGCTTGTCAGGCGTGAGCCACCGCTCCCAGCCCGCTTTTCATTCTTGATGTTGAATCTGTTTTCTATCCCCACTCTCCTCTCTTTCCTTGGTCACTTTTGCCTGAGGATTATTTGTTCTACTGGACTTCTCCAAGAAACAAGTTTTAGTTTCATTGATTCTCTTTATTGTGTGTCAACTATTTCATTGATTTCTGCTGTTGACTTTATTGTGTTTTTCCATCTAGTTTTTTTGTGTTCATCATTTTTTCCAACTTCTTGAATGCCAGCCTCCCCTCCCCTCAACCTCCTCACTGGCCCAGCCATTCTACACATCTTGTTGTCTCTCCTGTGCCAAAGAGCAGGTGTTGACATATTTTCCAGCTTTTCTTGTGTGCTCCACAGAGACTCGGTTTCAATCACCCAGTCAGTTATTATCGGAAGAAGAAATTCCTCACTTACACATTTTTAATTTCCATTATTTATGGGTCTACTGTCCACATTCAATATGACAAAAGTAACAAAGAAGTAAACATGGTTCTGAACAAATGTACTTGGAACAGACCCACCCACGTAGACATGTTTTTGGCCAGGTAGGCAGCTAGCAAAGGTGCATATCTGTTTCAAAGGTGCTACTGTGCTCAGTGCTTTTGGAACTCTTCCTTAGAAAAGTTCTTAAGGCCAGTCTTCAAAACATAACTCTTGTTTTAAAAAAAAGTTTTGTTTTTTAGAACAGTTTTAGGTTTATAGCAAAAGTGAGCTGAAGACACAGAGAGCTCGACGTAGCCCTGCCCCCACATCCGCACAGCTGCCGTGTGCACGCCCTCCGCCACGGTGGCCCATGGATCCAGCCCACCAGGGTGGCGGTCAATCCAGCCCACCAGCCTGCGCTGGCACGCCATTATCGGCTGCAGTTTACATGCGGGTTCACGCTTGGAAAACACCACTCTTTT
>VSMD01124747.1:0-41932 GCA_008750895.1 Mirza zaza
GGAAGGAAGGAAGGAAGGAGGGGATAAGGAAAAAGAGAAAAAGGGGTCCAAAAATAATGAAATCCCAGGCTAAATTTTTTCAATTAATACTATATATATAGCTATATGTATACCTGTGTATATGTGTATCATACATATGTATATAAGTACATATACATTTGTGTATGTTTATATATACATATAAGAGTTGGTGTGTGTTATCCCCATTGTACATTTTTTACCTTCCTTGTTCAACCCCCCTGTATATAGCCACTCTCCTTTTACCAGTCTGCTGTCCGGCTCTGTCACCTTCCTGGCATGGATGGACTCCACCAGGCTACCTTCCTCACTGCTCCAGCATCCTCAAGCCACAGGCTGCCACCAGATGGCTTTCTCAACTGCATCTGGCATTCTGCTATGGGCACTGTCACCTCTGGACAGTGTCTCTGCCCTGCTAGATCCTGCCTTATGGCTTTTCACTAAGAAGAAAGAAAGGGTGTCTATTTATTACTTATGCCAAGGCATGTTTTGAAACATAGATCATATCACTCCTCTGCTTAAAACCTTCCAATGTCTCCAAGCACACACAAAATAAAACCCTACTCTTTCCTGTGTTTTACATGGCTTATATGATGAGTTGCTTGTCCACTTTTCAGACTCTGTTTTATGCTCCCTTTTGTTTTACCTGCTAAGCTCCAGGACTACTGGCTTTTCTTGTGATTCTATGTCAGAGCTGTTGCAGTAGCCTCTTACCCACAAGTTTTAAAATAAGCTTCATGAGGAGTATGGACCATGCCTGTTTTTCTTGAGCGGTATCTCCATTGCTGAGCAGCTTTCCTGGATTATAGTAGATGCTCAATGCATGTTTGTTGAGTGAACAAAAGAATATAATAAGCAGATATTATTTTTCTCATTTTTAGATACTAACAATGAGGCCCAGAGAAATATGACAATGCACACAAGAATACACAGGTAGCAGTTGGCAGTCTAGGGCTAGAAGCTAGAACCACTGTGGTCCTGCCAATCATTGTGGCTCCCTCCAGACATTAGCTGGTGCCAACTCATCTCAAAGCCATGTTGAATTTCTTTTTAACTTTTGGGGAAGTAGTCACTTTGAGAGTTATGTATAATGAAGCCATTGTAACTGTTTGGAAGTTTGAATAGGAGACTGCGTTCTGTGTCCAACCAGGACAAATTCATCAGGGTGCACTTTGGTGCCAGAGGTGCACTGTCATCTGCTGGCATCTATATCTGTAAGTAGTCATTGCACTATCTGATCACTTTTCTTCTAAGTTTTGCAAGAACATCTAAGTATGAATCTTTATTCATTATTACTCATTATCTAGATTTGCTTGAAAAATCCCAGGTGATTTTCCAGCAGCCTGGAGAAAGGAACTACCACATATTCTATCAGATTCTTTCTGGAGAGAAAGAACTTCATGGTAAGTGTAAGATTCTGGCGCCAAGGCTTATTCCAAAACAAGAGAGAGAAGTCAGATTTTGGGGGATGAAAAAGTACTGTTTTAGTAAGTTTCTGAGCCTCTTTCAACCTCAGTTTATTCATCCCTAATACTTAGGTAATTAAACCCATTATAGAAACAGAGTTCTATAATTTTTATATGGGTAGAGAGTAAATAGCAATACTTTTTCTTAAATTTGATATTAAAAGGAAGAAAAATGTTTGAAAGTGAGTAGGATGCCCAGTAGAGTAGGATGCCCAGTGGGTGTGTGTGTAAAAGCATTAGATAATTTAAGGCCTTAAATGGTTAAAGCCACGTGGGTGGTATAGACAAGAGGCCAGAGGAGAGAAATCTCACCATGGTGTGTGGTGGGCAAGGGGAGTTTGATAAAGAAGGGGGGATTTGGGTTGGGATATGAAGGATTAGAAGGGGATCTAATCAGACAAAGAGTGGAGGGTATTTCCAGTGGGAGGAACAGTGCACACAATATCAGGAAAGGGCAGAGCAAAAGCAGGGCACAGAGACCAGGATGACTAAAGGAAAGTGTTTGCATACAGGAATAGTGGAGAGTTTATTCTGATAGTGTTGCGGCAGTATGTACAGCTAGTGTTACAGCTCTTGACCGGGGAAAGAACCGAGCAGCACAGGAAGAATTGGAGAACAGTCTTTATTCCTCCAACAGGCTCAACCCAGCAAGTGTTACAGCTCTCTTCCCATCTTCTGACCCCCTTCCTTGTTCTCCTCCTGCTTTTATATCCTTGGTAGGGCTCTAAAAATGTCCAATCAACTACAAGCTTTAACATCCCATCAACATTAAGCTTTAACATCCAATCAACAACAGCAGGATTCAAGAATTACCCAATCAGGATCACGCAAGCAGCACGGCAGGAAAAGGCGGCTGCACGGAGGGGGGGGCAGCGGGCACCATGCCCTCCACCCCGCCTTGCACAGCGCTGGCCCTCGGGGATGTGGAGCGATGGGGAGGCGGCAAGCGGCTGCATCCCGTTGCCTGACATTTTATGTGTCAATAGTTGCCAAACTCAGGGATCTGGCCGAGCGTGTGTGCTGTGTGCTGTGGGCTGGGGCAGAGGCCTCGGAAGTCAGGATTTATTGCAGGCCGTGTTTAGGATGATTAGGATGATTAAGCTGATATGACGGGCAGGATGGCCTGGAGGCAGAGGTATTAGATGGAAGAGATTTCAATAGTCCCCATAGGAGATGACAAGACAGTTATCTAAGATGGTGTCTGTGGGAATTGGGGGGGAAAGAGGATAGATTCATGGAAGAATGGACAGGTCTTAGCAGTGACTGAATGAGAGAGTGATGAGTCAAAAATATCCCCAAGTTTTGTGATTTGACTAGGATAATGGCTGTGCCATAAGCAGAAATAGAAAGTGGGGTAGGAGAATACATTTCATGTATTCATTCAATAAATATTTATTGTGGCACTGCTTTGTGTGCACCCGGCACTGCTTTTTAATCATGGGGGACAGAGTGGTAAACAAGACAAACTGTGCTCATGGGCTTACCTTCTAGTAAGGAAGACAGGCAGCAAACAAGGAAACAAAGAATACATAATATCCTTTCCTTGTAGGTGATATGACAGCTCTATAAAGAAAAATAAAGTCAGGTGAGGGGATGGAGAGAATTGGAGTTTGTAGGGTTGTGGGTAGTTGTATTTTAGATAAAATGGTCAGGTAATTTGTCTCTGAGAAGGCAGTATTTTTGCAGATATCTGAATGAGGGAGGGAACAAGTAGACAAAGATTTCTAGGAATACAATTCCAGGAGGAGGGAATAGTGAGTGCAAAGGCCCTGAAGCAGGAATGTATTTAGTTTGTTTTTGGAATAACAAAATGGCCACTGTGGATGGCAGAGTGGGGAGGGTAATGTTGGGGGAGGTAACCAGGGGCCAGACCATGCAGCACCTTGCAGGCCCTGGCAGAGAGAGTTTAAATTTCAAGTACTATGAGAACTCATTGGAAAGGGAGAATGGCAAGCTGATTAGATTTCAAAGGTATTGCATTTGAGGTAAGCCACTGAGGACAACAGTGTTCCCACACAAGCAGATGTGGGAAGAGGGTGGAGATTCAGGATAGCAAATTGATGGGAACAATTCCCCCAGTCCATCATGACAGATGAAATGTGGTGTAAATCTGGTGATATTTTGACTGCTTGATCTTCAAAGTAGTCGCTGGGGAAAATCTCTGAAAACTAGACAATTATTTTTGTCTTAGATTAATTGGTGCTATGGAAGTATAGCTATTCTCCTCCCCACCCACCCCTCACCTATTCCTGAAACAGGGATGTTTTGGTCTTCCATTGATTAGCACTGTCAAATATAACATTCTTGTCATGCATTTTTATACTTTTCAGGGCATCTGACACATAAGGTCTTAATGTGGGTACCAGTAGCGACCATAAGATTTTTTTAGAACATCTCTACTAATACAACCAGCTGAAGCTTTTGGACTGCTGTGGAAAATTTATGCTTAACCTGAACTCATTTACCTTGAATGTTCAGGGGCTACTGAAATAGATCACTGTGCAAAGACTGACATCTGGTGGTCTAAATAGGGTATTGTTAGTCCACTTGTTTTTCTACCCATTGTCTTTTTGAAGACATTTAGAAAGATGATCTAGAACTCTTTCCATCCATGTTTGCCAAAGACAAGCTTCAGAGTGTACTGAAGATTGACACAAGAGGGTGCATTTTAGCAATATGAGGATTATATCCAAATTTCCTTAAATATAAGCATTGTCTATACTACAAAAGAAAAAAAAATCACAGCAGAGAGGCTGGCCACCCACTGAAGGAGCCGGGGAAGTGAGATGATGTGTTACCCCAAAGTCAGGCCCTATCTAGGCTCTACATGTCCATGAGCAACCCTTATCTCCTTTGCTTCCATTTAAGTCTGACTTTTGTTGCAGGCATGGCTAAGACTTATTTCCTCAGTCCCTTTGGACAGGGCTCCTTCAAAATCCTTAGTTCTTACTGCCATGGGTATAGCTTGGTCCTACATGTATCTTCCATTTTCCTCTTCTTTGACTTTTTTTCTTTCTATTTATTGTACCCCTTCTTCCTATTCTACTAGTGTATAAACCTAAGGAGAAGTGGTCAGTGACCAAGAGGTCCTTGCCTCTTAAGATCTTTGACATTTTGCTTTGTACCAAAATATGTGACAATCATGCATAGTGAAGAGACAACCTATGGAATGACTGGGAGAGAATATTTACAAGCTGTTTATCTAATAAGGGGTTAATATCCAAAATATATAAGGAACTCAAACAACTCAATAGCAAGAAAACAAATAACCTGATTAAAAAATGGGTAAAGGACCTGATAAAAATTTCCAAAAAATATATACAAATGACCAACAAGTCTATGAGAAAAGGCTTAACATCAATAATCATCAGGGAAATGTAAACCAGAACTTCAATGAAATATCGCCTGTTAGGATTACTGTTATCAGAAAGACAAGAGATAACAAGTGTTGGCAAGGATGTGGAGAAAAGAGAATCCTTGCACACTGCTGGTGGGAATATAAATTAGTATAGCCGTTATAGAAAGCAATTTGGAGGTTCCTCAAAAAATTAAAAATAGAACTACCATATGATCTAGTACTCTTACTACTGGGAATATATCCAAAGGAAATGAAGTTAGTATCTTGAAAAGACATCTGCACTTTCATGTTTATTACAGCATTATTCATAATTGCCAAGATATGGAAACAACCAAAGTGTCTATCAAGGATGAATGGATAAAGAAAATGTGGTATATATATACAAGGGAATATTACTCAGCCTTGAAAACAAGAAAACCCTGTCATTTGTAAAAACATGAATGAACCTGAAGGACATCATGCTAAGTGAAATAAGCCAGGCACAAAAAAACAAATATCATGTGCTTTCACTCATATGTGAAATCTTAAGAAGTTGAATATATTCAGAAGATCTATTGTACAACATGGTAATTATAGTTAATAACAATGTATTGTATACTTGATATTGCTAAAAGAGTAGATTTTAAATATTGTCACCACAAAAAAGTATGTGAGGTAATGGATATGTTAATTAGCTGAATTGAGCCTTTCTAGAATGATGTATACCTATATCTAAACATCATGTTGTACACCATAAATATTATTTTTATTTGTAAATTAGAAAGATAAGTAAGAATCATTTAAAAAGCCAATAAATACTTTAAAAATTTTATGGATACTTGTATTAAAAATATACATATTGTATTTCCTTCTGCTTGATTTGGGCTAGCCCAATTTCTTTTTATTTTTTAAGTTTTATAAGAAAAGCTTTATTGAAGTGTTATTGGCCTAAAATGAACTTCATGTGTTCGAAGTATACAATTGGTAAGTGTTAACATGCTCATATATGTGAAACCGTCACCACAATCAAGATAATACACGTATCCATTCAAAAGTGTCCTCAAAATCTTTTATAATCCTCCCTCTCCCCCTTCTCACTCATTGGAACCCTCCCCTCCCAAGCCCATCCCTGGGGAACCACTAATACACTTTCTGTCACTGTAGATTAGATTGCATTTTCTAGAATTTTATAAGACAGAATCATACAGTACATATTCTTTTTATCTGGCTTAGTTCACCTGGCATAATTATTTTGAGATTTTGCCATGTAGGCAGTGGTGTATTCACAGCTCATTCCTTTGTTTGCTGAATAACAATCCACTGTCTGGATATACAACAGTTTGTTAACCCATTCAGCACCTGATGGCTATTTGGCTTGTTTCCAAATGAAGCTGCTATGAACATTCATGTAGCCTAATTTCTTTGTTTCTGAGATTTGGGGTTCAGGATAACAGATTTTCACTTCATTGAGCAATAAACAGAAAAATAAGACCAGCTCAAAAAAAAAGACCTCCTTGGGAGCAAGTGTTGGGCAGTGAGAGGTTAATGTGATTCTGCCAAGTCAGTTGATGATGTGCTGCTGACAGCCGGCCTCTGCTGGGGCCTACTTTATGTTTCCTGACTAAGTGAATCATGTCAGGAGTCTCAGACGTATCAGGGCGCAGTTGAACACGGAGCTGATTTATGGATCCCTTGAAAGACAGATCAGCCTCCTAATAGCGAGGACTTGAAGTGACAGGTTACCCTGCTAATGTTCCCTGGGTTGTGACCCGAGGCCTGGCTACTTCCTAGCCTTTGAAGCTCAGTTCTATTCTACTGATAAGTCTACAAAATACTTTTGTCCTCTGGCCCTCAGCCATAAATCTAGGCCAAATTTCTGTTTTCAAAGTTTTGCCAACACACATTATCTGTTTTTTTTTCACACCAATTCAAGCTGCTGCAATTGAATCTGCTTTTGGATTTGGCCAGCCTGATCTTCTCTTGGGAGGCATTGACACATGACTGACAAGTTAATAGAGGGCAAAAATTGATTGCAGAGGTTTGGGTCTAGAATATGGATTTGATTTTAGCTTGTTTACAAGTATGCTATAAACTGTAAGGGTAAACTGTGAATATTGGTCAATTATTTTCTAATGCCTTGAGGATTTCTTTAAGCTGTTTATGGATGGTTTTCCCACTGTAGACATGCTCCTGGTATCTGCAAATCCCTCTGATTTTCACTTTTGCTCCTGTTGGGTAGTCACTGTGGAGAGCCTGGATGATGCTGAAGAATTACTGGCCACAGAAGTAAGACTTGTCAGTTGTCAAAGCAAAGTCTGGGAAATGGAAGAAAGCATCTTCCAGCTCCATTGTTCTCAAAGGACCTGGAGAAGTGGCCTTGCTTCCCTTGGGGGTGGAAGGCTGCTTCTGTCCAAAGTTCACTAATTTATTGTAAAAGTATACATTGTTAATACAGTAACTTTTGAACACATGGAAACACAGAAAGGTATTTCAACTCAATGGCAAACTTTTAAAAATTTAGTGTATATATCTTTTTCTCAGTATTTTTTGTTTGTATATATTCATGGGAGTACAAATGGAATTTTTTTCCACTGATATATTGCATTGTGGTGAAGTCAGGGCCTTCAGCCCATACATCCCTGAAGCAACACACACTGTACCCTATTTGGTGAATATCTTTATAGTCTCTGTTCTGTTTTTATCTATTTGGGGTTGCCTTATATTGTCATTTTAGTGAGTTTTTTTTTTCTTTGGTTTTGTTTTGTTTTTTCACAAAAGATTATAATCATACTGTATATACTTTTTGGTATGTAGAGTTTATTCTTTCAATTTAATCTTACAAGCATTTAAAGTGTCATTACAGACTCTTCATAAACATTTAAGTGAATACTTAAGATTTTATCAGACATTTGTCCTATTGTTTATTGAGCTATTCTCCTAGTGTGAGACTCAAGTTTTTTTGTCCCCCTCGCCCAACTATGGTGAATATTTTTGTAGGTAAACACTTTTTCTGTATATTAAATTCACCTTATGCTATATTTCTAGAAATAAAAATACTAGGTAAGGATTATGAATTTGTTATAGTATCTTGGTATACGTTCTAAATTAACCACCAGGAAGATTGTACCAATTTTTGCCCTTGTGGAGTGTATGAGAATGCACATCTTACTGTGTACAGTGGATGCAATTCTATGGTATCATGGCTTTTCTTAACACTTATTTCTGTCAGTCTTTGAAATATGTCTGCTCTGGAATAAAGTCAGGAGAACAGAAGGGATCACAGATATAAGCAACCCAGCAGATATGGTGCTTTCTGTCATAACCACGAAAGGCAAAATAACTGACCTCACATAGCTAGTTAGTGATCTGTTGCTGGAAGGGAGAAGAGAAGGACAGGGCATTGAAGCAAAGTTCTAAGACTACTGGAAATGAAACAAGCTGAGTCTTTTGCCTTCCTAATTCTCTTTAAAGGGATGAGCAGACTGTGGGTGACCAAATGCCAACAGGGCCTATTTGCATTGCTTTGAATAGAGCTGTCAGCCTCATTCCCTGTAGCCATAGCCTGAGGTGTGGCAGGCAGCAGGGGCCTGGGGAGGGGTGTTGTGTATGAGGTGGTTACTGCAGCCATTAGGCAAATGAAGACACAGCGGCCATCTGTTTCTCTTTTTACAGCAAGCCTTGGACATCTTGGGCTTTCTTCCTGATGAGAAGTATGGATGCTATAAACTCACTGGAGCCATCATGCACTTTGGAAACATGAAATTTAAACAGAAACCTGGAGAAGAGCAACTGGAAGCAGATGGCACAGAAAATAAGAATTACTTTGAAGACAAGGCACATACTTCTCTTTAAATCCCTGACCCCAGGCCTGCTCCCCTTTTGATTGCAGTTGACCTCACCTCTTGGTTTTTGGAAAATACTGAAATTAATCAATACCATCTCCCTTGATTGCCGTTCCTCAAAATTATTCTCCCAATCACCGTTCTGATGTAGAATCCTCCTATCACAGAGTAAGAAGCATTCCTTAGTTAATTATTGATGATCCAGTGAATTTGCTAAACTCGAGTGAAACAGGATTGACTAAGACATAGTCTGCCCTTAGCACATAGACTATTGAGAGAATCAGAGAAAGGAGCAAATTACCATAAAATGTATTAAATGACATAACAGAGGTATGAAAGCAGGCCCCTGGAATTCCAATGAGGTAACTAACTCCATAGGGGTGAGACCACAAGCTTTCATTTCCAGTTGCTTTTTATTCACATTTTAAATATCTGCAGTCTTGCCTGCTCACCAAAAAGACTTGAGGCATCTTACTATGGATGATCTGTCTAGAATGATCATTAAAATAGAAAACCACAGTTATGAAAGGAAGGAAGCATAGTTAGTACAATTATTACTATCAAAATTCTTGGCAGCTCAAACAAAAAGAGAAT
The DNA here is from genome assembly GCA_008750895.1 of Mirza zaza. Classification (NCBI taxonomy): domain Eukaryota; kingdom Metazoa; phylum Chordata; class Mammalia; order Primates; family Cheirogaleidae; genus Mirza; species Mirza zaza. Next base: position 9,258 of record VSMD01124747.1, read on the forward strand.
ATCCATTTATTCAGATCTTTCAACAAATATTTTATTTTAATTTTGGTAAAATATGCATAACATAAAATTTACCATTTCAGTCATTTTTAAGTGCATAGTTCAGTGGCATTGCATTGCATACATTCACATTGTTGTGTAAACATCACCAGTATCTATCTCTAGAGCTTTTTCATCATCCCTAGTTTCAAACTTTTCATCATCTTCTAGTTTCAAACTGAAACTCTGCACCCATTAAATAAAAATTCCATATTACCTCCTCCCCTAGTCCCTGGCAATCACTTCTCTACTTCTTAACTCTATGAATTTTACTACTCTCAGTGCCTGTTCTAAGTGTCATCATAGAATGTTTGTCCTTCCGGTTCTGACTTCTTTCACTTAGCATAATGTCTTCAAGGTTCATCCATGTTGTAGCATGTGGCAGAATTTCATTCCTTTCTAAGGCTGAATAATATTCCATTGTGTGTATATACCATGTTTATCCATTCATCAGTTGATGGACACTTGGATTGCTTCCCTTTTTTTCTTTTGTAAATAATGCTGCTGTGAATGTTGGTATAGAAATATCTGTTTGAGTCCCTGCTTTCAATTCTTTTCAATTCCCAGAAGTGGAATTGCTGGATTAAATGGTAATTCTGTTGTATTAAGGCACCACCATACTGTTTTCCACAGCGGCTGGAATATTTTACATTCCCACCAGCAATGCACGAGGGTTCCAATCTCTTTACATCCATGCCCAACACTTGTTATTTTATTTTTTTTTTGTTTTTTATAATAGCCATTTTAATGGGTATAAAGTGATATCTCACTGTGGTTTTGATTTGCATTTCCCTAATGATTAGGGATGTTGAACATCTTTTCATGTGCTTATTGGCTATTTGTATATCTTCCTTTGAGAAATATCTATTCAAGTCCTTTGCCCATTTTTTAATTGGGTTGTTTGTTTTTTTGTTGTTCAACAAATAATTTTTGAGGCCAGTCTGTGCCAGGGACTATTCTTGGTGCTGGGGATACATCTGTGAACATGATATCATCCCTGTCTTGTCCAGTGTGGGAGACAGACAATAAATACATAAACAAATATGTATCGAGTCATAATAAAAAGGAAATAAAGCAGAGTAAAAGAATAAAGAGTAGCAGGAGACAGAGGTTGTAATAGACAGGGTGGGCAGGAAGCCCCTCAGAGAAGACGACGCTTTAGCACAGATGTGATTGAAGTAAGGGAATGTGATGTGAAGCTCGTGTAAACATCCTATGTATTAACATATTAATATTTGCTTTTATAGCATCTTATTTTGTTGTTTTTTCATTGTTTTCTTGGTTTTTTGCAACACTTTGAAATAAAGTTTTTTAAAGAATTGTTTTTATTACAAAAGCAAAATATACTTATTAATAAATGAGAAAACACAGATGAATGAATAAAGTATATAATCTCATCCAGTCTCCCTGTTGGCTTGCTACAGTGTCCTCATCTTCCTTACTTCTAACTGCTATAGGGCTGCAGGGCTCAGCCCTTGAACCTTTTCTCTTCTCTTTCCATACTCATTTTCTTTGTGACTATCTCAAAGTCAACATGTATAGAACCGAACTCTTTATCCCACGCTGCCCTTTCTATCGACTCTTCATTCTCAATCTTCTTGTCTCAATTCTCAATTCTCCCAGTTGTCCTGATTCAAATCTTAGAATCATCCTGAACTCCTCCCTTTTTCATTGTCCCTCCCTTTTAAAAATGCACAAAATCTCACAATTTATGAACATGACCATGTCCTCTGCCATCACGAAGCCTGAGCCACCATTTCTTGCCAGACTACTGCAATAGCCTCCCTACTGGTCTCCCTGCCTGCTCCCTTGCCTGTGACAGCTCTGCCCATAGGCACTGGTGTCAACCCTTTCTCAGTGTTAGTCAGCCCATGTCCCTCCTCCGCTCTAAACTCAACAATGACCCTCACTGTTCTCCCAATAAAACCCTGAGTCCCTGTCATAGCCTCCTTGCTCTCTATGGTACCTCCCTAAATTCCCCTCTAAACCAATCTCCTACCAAGGCCTCTTCTCTCACTCTCCTCCACTCAGCCCCTCTGGCCTCTTGGTTATTTTCAGAGCATGTGAGACTTCTGTTGCAGGACTTTCTCACCAACTTCTCTTTCTGCCTGGAACTCTTTTCTTAGATGTCCTAACTGCTTACTCTCTACTTTCTTAAGGTGACTTCTTAGATGTTACCTTATCAGAGAAGGCTTCTCTAACCACCCCACCCCTATCCTCTTAATCCTGAATATCTTTCTTCATTCCACTCATATGCTATTTATTATTGATTTTCCTACCCAATCCCTTCTAATCTCTGCCAGATGTAAATTCCACAAGAACAAGGATTTGGTGTGTTCACTGCTGTATTTCCAGGTTTTAAAACGTGCCTGGTGCATGACAGTGGATAGTTATTTGTTAAATGAATTCTACTCAGAGACAACCACTGTTAATGCCATAGGAAATAGCTTTCATAATTAATTTAAATATCTTATTGGGTATTTAATTTATTTCTAGATTTTTGCTATTATGAACAAGGTTTTGGTGAATATCATTATAGATTCAAAGATTTTACATATATAATTTTCTTAGGATAAAGTTCCAGAAGTAAATTTATTTCTCAAATTGCTCCATGATTTAACATTTATATTCCCATCAGCTCAGATGAGTATGGTCTCACTCTCCTCACCAATATTGGCAGTTATTTTTCTGTTGTCAACTAGCCAGGTTTTCTTTTATGTTTACATATTAAGTTAACTTTTTGAATGTTATTAACTATTTGCATTATTTCTTTCTTGAGTTTTTAAGAATGCTTCTATCTTTAGCTCATTTTAAAATTTGAGGTGCTGGATTTTTCTTGATTTCTAAGTGTTCTTAATATGTTAAGCTTTGGTAACTTTTTTCTAGTTAGGAAGAAATGGAAGGAACTGGACAGGGGGAGAAACGGCTGGAAAGGGGAGGGGGACCCAAACCTAAGGTGACATCCCAGCCTTTCCCTCTTGCTTGAGTTCCGACCCCACATTTCTAAGTCTCTACTGCACGTGCTCCAGGATCCTAAATTCTGCTCAGCTAAAATCCGGTGCACTATCTTCTCCCCTAGGTGATGTCTTCCTATTGGCTTTTCTAATCATTCTCACAACACTCCTCTTTACTTCTCAGACTGGAAACCTACTCATGTTTCCCTGTCTCTCTCTTTCCCTCTCCCATTACAAGTTTAAAGATTCAGCATCTCGCACTTTGGCATCCTGCGATGAGTTCACTCTGTCTGTACTTTTAACCACTTCCCGCTCTGGTCTGTCTTGCACATTTCCAAAATTCATCATTCTGACTCTAATTACAATGTTTCTCTGCTTAAAGTCCCTTTGGCATTTCCACATTACTTAACTAATACTATAGTGGCATCAGATGTCTTCTGTGAGCAGAAATCACGCATTTTTCCCCAGTTTATCACTCACTCACTGCCTGACTTCACAGTCCCATCCATCTGGGTTTTAACCTCAGAAGTTCTTGTTCTACCATATTTGCCTGTCAAAATCCTTCTCATCTTTCAAGGCTCAGACCAAATGTTCCTTGTTTTATGAAATCTTCCCTGCTCATGCAGTCCAGAAGGGTTTTCTCTCTATTTCACACTTTCAAGATACTTGATTTCTGTGTCTCTTATGTAGTTGTTTTATTGAAATGCTATTTTTGCTTGTGTTTTATTTACCATCATGGACTATAATCTCTTGATGACAAAGATTTTTGTCTGGTTTATCTATCTTCTTACAACGGCATCTAGCACCCGGCCTTGCACATAGCAAGTGCTCAATAAACTTTGTCCAATAAATTAATGAAATGTGAACAGCTTAGGAATTGTATCGTAACCTCCCACCAAAGACTTAATGCCATATCATAATCCTTATAGATTGACAACACTGGATTTTGTTCTTTTCTTTTATAACTGATTATTTATAGATGGGACTGAACTGGGATAGGACTGTGAAGTTGGAAGAGATTGCCTTTTGAATTTCTCTACCTCCCTACCTTCTCAGGTGAAGCCATATTTTGTTCTTGACTTCAAAATATACTTATCAAACCTGGCTACCATTGTCTAGATGGTACTTTGCAAACTTAGCTGCCCACCTGAATCGCTTGGGGAACTTTTAGATTTCTGAAGCTCAACCAAACCAAAGAAAACAGATATCCAGGGGTGAGATGCAGGCATCAGTATTTGTATTTATAATTTGCCAGGTGACCTGCATGTGCAGTAAGGTTGAGGATCACTGTAATAAGGACTTTGTTCTCAAACTTTCACATGTATTAAAATCACCTGGTTAACATGGTAAAACTAGAGAGGCCCAGACCACTGCTCTAGCTAAACGTTACCTCTCCTGGGTAAGACCACGTAGCCCAATTAAAATCCATGGATTCATTCACAAGGTCCTGAAGAAATTGATGCTTATTAGTGGGAATTTTATAAAACCTCTTTGGGAACATGATTAAAATGTGTTTACAGACATTGCTATGTTTACAATAGTAGTTCTTGAATTTCAGATGGGCATTTATTCATAGATTTACATTGTTTTCATCTTGGTTGTAAAACTCTAAATGTTTAGTGCAAAGGAAATTATTTTTTGAAGCATGATGACTACTATTGTTTTCTGCCCAAAAGACAAATAAACAAAAAACCAGAAATATGTGATGTATAATGTCAACACAGTGGGATCAATCCAAAGCATATCAGTTCTGTCTATAGATACTCAACTATCCTTGGAGTGGGTGAGAAATTCTGTAACATTGGATGTTATTTCTGTTAAAGCTTAAGGTGGGATACTGTAGAGAGAATTTGGGTTTCTTTAGTTCATGGATAAAAATAGGCTCAAAGGATTGTCCTTAATACTAGAAAAAGAATGTCTGAAGGCTCTTGGTGTGGGAAACTATTCTTTGAGACTATTATTACCAGTATCATCCCTCTAAATGCTTCCAAAGCTTTCAAAACCAAAACCTCTTGTCTTTTTTGTTTTTGTTTTAAACCTGGACAGACACTATGAGTTGTTTGTTTTTCACACTGTTGGTCACTGTATGGTTCTACTCAGATTGACAGGCAGGTTGCATTTCTCCCTTTCTTTTAAATATTTTCGCATTGAAATTAGATGCTCTCTAAAATCTCTTCCATTTCAAAAAGTCTGCGATTCTGACCCAACCAACACTCAACTTGAAATATCAGCCTTTTGTCTCTAAACATGGCACTTTTAGCAGGAATATCTCAGCATAAAATGGGCATATCTGCCCTACCTTTGAATTTCCAATTATTTTCCCAAACAGGCTTTGCATTTTGAAAGATTTCATAACAACCAAGTGCCCAGGCCATTGTCACTGCAAATAAACTAACATGAAGTAGGTATATAGCTTGTAGGAATGTGTGTATAATTTATACTGATTTCGGTTAATAAGCAAATTGAACATTTCAAGCTTTTTAAACCTCTGAAAATGTTAAAGGCTACAAAAAGGAAATTGATATTGCTAATACATATAGCTCTCTAATTATGTTTTGTTTTTATTTTGTTCCCTGTTTGTGGCTCTTGCTCAGGAAATTTTTTACGTTTTTTTTTTAGTGAAGAAAGATTGCATTACTTTCTGTGATAAGACATTATTCTACAGAATGACTATGTCAGAAATACTAGCATATCTCAGGATTCATTTAAAATGGAAGGCATAGCAGAAAGGTTTCAGATGAGTGGAATATTCATTTTGTTTGGTAACTGAAATAATCTACAATTTGAAATATGCTTAACGTTTGCCTGTGGCATTCTTTTGTGCTATTGCAATTTTTCAACACCCGATGTGATACATGCCTATTTACTCTTCCTTCTAATAGCACTTAATCCTCTCTGCTTCTTTCCTTAGAAAATGGAAGTTTGGGTTTATAAAAACTACAATTTTGCAAGGTATAAGGGTTCTTGTTGGACGCCAGAGGGCACTATAGAGTAAATAGAAACTTCCCAAGGAGAGGGAGGGTTTTTGGTAACTGGGCAAGCGTCCTGGCTTCTGCTTATTGGTGGTTATATTGAATTATCAAAATACATGACCCAAATCCCTGTTTCATTGAGAGACTCTACAAGTATATACATAGAAGGGGAAAACAGGCAAATAGTAAAAATGGGATTTTCCATGTCCTTCAGACAGATAGTTCCTTTTAGAAGAGGGCCAGTATCAAGATATCAATACTTTAAAAAAATTGAGATATAATTCACATATCATAACACTCACCCTTTTAAAGTGTATAGTTCAGTGGCTTTTAGTATATTCTCATGGTTGTACAACCATCACCACTATCTAAATCCAGAACATTTCATTACCCCCCAAAAGAACTCTATAGCCCACAGTGGTTGTTTCCCATTCCCTCTCCTACCCAGTCCCTGACAAACACAAATCTACCTTCTGTAGCTATGGATTTGCCTATTTTGGAAAGTTCATATAAACGGAATCCTACAATGTGTGGCCTTTTGTGTCTGATTTCTTTCACTTAGCATAATGTTTTCAAGTTTTGGCCATGTTGAAACATATATCAATACTTCATTTTTTTTTAAGTTTCAGAATATTACAGGGGTATTGCCTTTGCACTGCCTGAGTCAGAGCTACAAGCATGCCTGTTCCCCAGACAGTGTGCACTGCACCCATTTCAATACTTCATTTAAAAAAATGGCTGAGTAACATCCCATTGAATGAATATACCACATTTTGCCCATTCATCAGTTGATGGACATTTCCCCCCCTCTTTTTGACAGTTATGAATAATGCTTCTAGGAACATTTGTGTACAATTTTTTGCGTGAACATATGTTTTCATTTCTTTTGGGTATATATCTAAGAGTGGAATTGCTGGGTCCTATAGTCACTCTGCATTGAACTTCTGAGTTAACTGCTGAACTATTTTCCATAGTGGCTGCACCATTTTGCGTCTCCTCCAGCAATGCATGAGGGTTCCAGTTTCTCTACATTCTGGCCAACATTTGTTATTGTCCATCTTTTTGATTATAGCCATTTTAGTAGGTGTGAAGTGGCATTTCAATGTGATTTTGATTTGCATGTCTAAGAAATAGATTCCTTTAAACATTTAGGATTCAGGCATTTATTTCAAAACTGTAATTCAGCTTGCTACATTGATCTAAACATATCATCTTTCTGTACACTGGGTAGTTTAATTATAAAGAAATGAATTTTAGCAGTGTTTTTCTTCCTCCTTCTCTCTTTCCCCTCCCTGTTTTCTTCTTGTCTTCCTTTCTTATAACCAGGTGCTGACAAAGCTGCTTTCCTGATGGACATTACCTCCTCTGAGTTGGCGAAGGGCTTGATCCATCCTAGAATCAAAGTTGGTAATGAATATGTTACCAGAGGTCAAAATTTAGAACGGGTAAGATGATATTACAAGAGCATTATCATATTATGTTCTTGTAATAATTGTATACATATTGCATGTTTTTCAACTACTGAGAATATCTGTAATAAGAGCGTTTATATAAAAAGCAAAAAAGAGCTACCATGATGAGTATTCCAAATGGTTTTACTTATGATGCACACCACAGTAAATGCTTTTGTGTTAAGAGGATGTCTAGCCTGAAATATGCATTTTGACAGTTTTCCATTAGGAAACAAGTCTCTTTACAGATGTAGTCATATCCTTCACCTGTTATGATCAACATCTTTGTTGTCCAGCTAAGAAATTTTCAACGCTGTTGGTTCCTGACATGAATAAAATTGGTAAATTGGCATCCCTCACCTGCTTGGCATATTGACTGCTTTAGTGTCACAGACACATGGCAACGCCTTAGTTGAGAAATGGTTTCAGAACATATGCTGAAATTAGTATTCAACGGGAGAGGGGTACTGAGAACAGAAATGATAGATGGAAGGTCATGTAGGTTTTATTTAGCATCCAGTAAATGTTATCATGATAGAATAACAAATGCTCTGAGGACTGCTGATCTTGAGGCTTTGCCTTAATGTAGTAATTGTCATCAGGGCTGCTGGGTAATGAGACCATCCAAGTATGCTAGTACCTTTCATCTATAATGTGTATTAGTCAGTATGAGGTAGGCTGTGCTGCAGTAATACATACACGCTAAAGTCTCAGTGACAGCAAAATATTTATTTCTTACATCAAGTTCAATACAGAGTGTACAGCCTTCTTCCATTTTGTAGTGCCATCTGGGACAAAGCTGCTGCACAAGGGGAAAAGATAAATTTTGGGGAGAATATACCCACCTTTAACTGTTTGAGTCTAGAAGGGATATCACTTTCACTAATATTCCATTGGTGAGAATCAGTTAAATTATCCCTTTAGCCACAGGGCGCTGAGAAATGTACCTTCAGGAAAGAGGAAAAGGTGTAGTGAAGAGATAGTCTTGTCTCCGTCATATATAATATGTATAAAGCACTCACAGGTATCATCTCCTTCCATTCTTACAACAATACTCAGAGGTAAGTAGGACAAGAATATCGAATTTTTGTTTTTCCAGTTGTGGAAACTGAGGCTAAGGGAACAAAAGTAGCATTCCAACAAACATGTAGCTAGTATTCAGATGTTTTATTCTACATACATCCTAAATCTGAAAAAGAGACAAATGTATAAATTTGTGATAGAAGACAGTCATTTTGACTGCAAATAACCCTGTTCCCATGGTATGTTAAGTTATCTGATGTGTCTATGTTATTTAAATCACTTACATGACAAATCAAAATGAATTTTTACTTTAGCTTACTCTATAAACCAATAATTCTACTTCTACTATAATACTAAATATACTATATTAAAATAATCTGCTTACATTTTTGTCTTCCTTGGTAGCCTAACCTCCTGGAGGGCATGGGCTGTGTCTAATTCATCTTAGTATTCCCGTGTCTAGCACAGTGCTCTGCAAGCAATGGGTGCTCCACAAATGTTAAAATAGACTAAATTGAGCTGAGCTTGAATCATGATCAGCAGGATAAGTAATTGAGCTATTTCTTGGCAGTGGCGTTAGAGTTGTTTGGCAATTTCATGCTTTCTTAGACATTCACCACAATATGCACGTATGACATACTGTGATTATAGAACAGGGTCTTTCTCTGTATAAAACTATTGATCCCAAGTAACTAGAATAATGGATTTTGAATGTTCCCAACACAAAGAAATGATAAATGTTTGCAGTAATGAATATGCTAATTACCCTGATTTGATTATTGCATATTGTATATATGTATTGAGGTATCACATTATACCCCATAAATATGTGTGATTATTATGTGCATAATAATTTTTAATTATTAAAAATTATAATAAAAGCAAAAAATAAAAATAAGTCCATAGGAGAACTAAAATCGAACCTTTGCCTTTTTAATATTATGTTCTAAGGGACTGAGTTACCACTCTAGCCTTTACTATAATAGAACCAGTGAAGCAAGCTAATATATTATTATTCAACATAAAAAAAAAAAAACAAAACCTCATTCTCCCTCTTGCTCTCTCCTGGAGACAGAGTAAGAAAGCACACTGCAAAGCTTTTCTTTTCTTAGGAATTTTACTGACTTTATAGAGACAATTGCCACTGCTAAGAATAGAGATGTGTATGCTCTGTTGATGACAATTGCAAAAGATAGGAAAAATTCTTGCAGTGCTAACACTTTATACAAAATTTAGTTCTAGCTCTAATGCTGACTAACTCTGATACCTTGGTCAATTATCTTCATCTTTCTGAGCCCCCAGTGAAATGGTTTAACAACTTTCTGTTTTTAAATAGAGAGGTGATTGGCTTCTAAGATGGGACAGCTCTTCACGGTTGGGAATGTTCTGCACTCTGTAGATGTTTGGCACTTCTGGCCCCCAGGTACTAATTGCCAGTAGCATTCTTATTCATTATGACAACCAGAAAAATGCCATTCGCATTTCCAAACGTGCTCCTCCTTTGGGGGAGTGTATCGTCCCAAGTTGTAAAAACTCCATACATGATTATCAAGAACTAACATTCTTAAGGTCTAGTATTTTATGATTGCATAAAATATAGTTCTAACTATGTCTATTAAAAATAAGTCATTTCTCATTCCTGTAATGCTAGCACTCTGGGAGGCCAAGGTGGGTGCATTGCTCGAGATCAGGAGTTCGAAACCAGCCTGAGTGAGACCCCGTCTCTACTAAAAATAGAAAGAAATTAATTGACCAACTAAAAGTATATATACAAAAACTTAGCCGAGCGTGATGGCGCAGCCTTAGTCCCATCTACTCCGGAGACTGAGGCAGTAGGATCACTTGAGCCCAGGAGACTGAGGTTGCTGTGAGCTAGGCTGATGCAACGGCACTCACTCTAGCCCAGGCAACAGAGTGAGACTCTGTCTAAGAAAAAAAAAAATTAATAATGGTGACAAAACAATAATAATATCCACCGAGTACTTCCTAAATGTGCTGTGCTTATAAGGATTATCTCATTCAATCTACTAATGAACCTGCAAAATAGATCTTATTAATATTTCAATTTACAGCTAAAGACAGTGACCCTTAGAAAGATGAACCGCTCAAGGTGACACAGCTAAGTACTAGAGTGAGGATGAGGAAGTGATAAAAATAAGGAGGGGCTGGGAAAGGAGGAACTAGCATTTATTGGATACTAAGTGCAAAACTTTGTGCTATGTAAGTTTATACATCCTCTGTCTCATTGACCCTCTCACAGCCCCGAGATATGCATATTTTATTACTGTTACTTTGCAGAGGAGAAAGGCAGGGATCAAGTGGTTCAACATCTGACTATTTATTTCTTTTTTTGTTGTTTGTTTGTTTTTCTGCTGTTATTTTCTTTCATGTACTATTGCCCCCAAGTAATCAAAGGCTTCCATGAGGTTATTTTTAAAAGAGCTAAGAAATGGGTCCAATTAGCCCCTCAAAAGTGGAAGTATAGGTTTAGCTGCCTTATCCCCTCTTCATTGGACAGGAAATGATGAAAATGATTAATTAGCGAGCAGTATATGAGTCCATTGGATTCATTAATTCCTTCAGCAGACATTGTACCACTTATTTCTCTCCCTCTGCCCACATCTCCAGGCTTTCTTCCTGTGTTTCTTCACCACTCCCCACACCTGACCAAAGAGGTTTCTCTCCCATCTGCACTTATCAAGTATTGAGGGAATTAAAAGGGGTGAGCAAGTTAGTCATGTTCTTTTTAAAGTTTCCAAGTGACTGCTGTAGACGGGGAGCGATTTCCTCGGTGTTACAGAGGATGAAAATCTTTCTTGATGCTTTATTTGTACGTGTGTGCTCTTGACGCTGATAATAAAAAAACCGTGATGCCATCCGGCTTATGGATTACTGTGGAAATGAGTCAAGATAACTGATCAGAGAGTGGGTGACTCATAGCTAAATCACCACCAGACACCAACTGGCTCCTGCTGCGTGCTCTCTCCTGGGATGAGAAGGATGGATGTGATAGGCCTATTTTAAATGTTAAGTGGTTGGAGCACATTCTGTTTCCAGGCTTGGAGAATGTCCAGCTGAAATTCGCTCCTACTTGGAGTATGTCAGAAACCTGCTACTACAGCAGCGAGTTTGCATTATGGAAGCAGGATCCACATTTGTATGGCATCATCCGGGCACAAAGGTTGGAGCTCTCCCCAGTAGGTTACTTTAGATCCTCTGCCACGCCCCTCCAGGGAAGGGAAATGCGGCTTCGGTTTTAGAGTAGGAGAATCTGAGTCAGAATGATGCACCAGATGGCCATTCTCTGTCCAGGTTGTTGAGAGCAACACTGGAAACTAATATAGGGTTGGAAGATGGGGCTAGAAAGATCCTTCAAAAACATTATTCAAATGAAGATCCTGCATCCAAGAGAGATTAGGTCACTTGCCAAAGGTTATACAATTTATTAGCAGCAACAGCGGTGGCAGAACATGGGCTAGGGATTACAGATTCCTGATCTACTATACCAGTACTTTTAAAACTTTATTGTGCGTATGTTAAAAAATTTTTCTGACCCTTGTTAAAATGGTAAAGAAAACTTTGTTCAGGACTGCTGCAATAGGGGTATTGCACTAGGGGAAAGGCTTGGGGCTCAACTCTGAATACCACAAGGGTGAATGGGGATTTATAGTTGAAGGGCAGAGGGACAGAATCAGTGGATGAAAAATTACTCAGAGAAGACATCAAGGCTGAGGGGATTCTTGCTTAAGACAGGCCAAGAATATACACGTCAAAGGTGGGGAATGAGGAACTTAATCAGGTATCAAGGGTGGGGGATTCTCACTAAAGTGACTTACAGAATTCTTACTGCAACTAGGCTAGACAGGCTGAACATAGGGCAGGTAAGGGCTAGGCAAGGGCTCAAAGGAGCCTGACTAAAGTCTAGTCAAGGACAGAGTCTTTGTCAATAAGAATTAGCCGAGGATTGTGTTAGAGTAAGATTCTCATTCAGCAGGTCTGGGGCTGGGCTGGAGCGTTTGCATCTTTAACAAGCTCCCAGGTGCTGCTGCTGCTGGTCTTCGGCCCACACTTAGAAATAGCAAAGCTTTAGAACACATCGCTACACCACACCCCAGGGTACTTAGTCCTTTAGTAATAGGAACATGATGTCTCCTAAGTTTTTGATAGGGAGGCACCAGGCTAGCTTGCTCCTTTCCCCTACCCTTCTCCTTTCCTCCTTTTCCCCTCTTTTCCTTGCTTCTTTCTTCCTTTGCTCTCATTGTATTCAGCAGAATGCTGGAACCACAGAAGGTCAATAAATACATCCTGACTTGACTAGAAGGTGGTTGCTAATAGAGAATGTCTGGGATTAAAATGAACACTGCTGTCAGATGAAGGAGCGTTTTCAATGTGATTTCTAGGTAATCAATGAGGTTGGTGCCTTGTCCAAGTCTATCTATGAGAGGATGTTTAAGTGGCTGGTGGCATGTATCAATAGGGCCCTGGATGCCAAGCTGTCAATATAGTTCTTCATTGGCATTCATGACATCACTGGTTTTGAAATCCTTAACGTGAGTATATTTAGTAAGAATAAAGTCAGTGCATGTTTACAAGAGATTAGGAAGTGTAGTGATTTTCACATGGGAAAATATAGTCAAAGCACGATGAGATTCTGTGCAAACCTTCAGGTTACCTTGGATGGAAAAGAACTGTAATTAATAATAATAATTATTCTAATTCATAGTATTAAGCATTTCTTAGTTTCATCATTCAGCCTTATATAAAGGGGAATAGAGGCAAAGGAATCCTTTAGGATTTTGAATTGTAATAACATTAAGTGTTACTTTATTGTATAATCTTTAGTTTGTAGGTATAGCTGAAGGAAGCAAGAATTGAGCATTTGTTACATGTTGGGTCTATTTGCCATCCTATCATGGTGTTATGGTTTTCTCTTTACTGCACATTCTTGCAAGTGAACCTCAATTTTATCTCTTTTTCATGCCCATTTATATCTTTGAAGCATAATAGCCTTGAGCAACTTTGCATTAATTTTGCCAATGAAAAATTACAACAATTCTTCAATTGGCACATGTTTATTTTGGAGCAAGAGGAATACAGCGAGAGGAATACAAAGGCATTGACTGGGTGTCCATCGACTTTGGTCTAGATTTGCAAGCCTGCATCAATCTCATTGAGAAGGTGATCTATGTTTTTCGCCTTGTTCATTTTCATTTAAGGGGACTTGTCTCTACTTGCCATGTTGATCCATGCCAGGAATCAGGCTGTGGCAGGGGATGGAAAATGGGGGAGGAGAGCCCTGCACATTTTGCCTTAATGGTTTTTGTGTGCAGCACCCGTGGCATCCTAACTCAACTCTCCCGACAGCTGCCCTGCTCCATCATCTCGAACGCAGACTTTTGCTACACATTTGCTGCTTATGCATGGCCTCCACTGTTAATGCGTGAGGAAACTTGTCAAGATTAAAAATGGTCATGCTCTTGACTGGAAAAACACAGAGCTGAAAATATGAGCACTGTAGGGGCTGGCTGATTAACATGAGGTGAATGAGTAGACCCAGAGCAGCTTAACGAAATTTGGCAAATTAGCATGCAAACAAACAACTGCCATCAATCCTCAAGGCCACTACCTTGCAGGGTGTAGTTTGTTCATTTAATTGGACAAGTACCAGTTAGTTTAAGTAATTTATGACAATACTTCATGGCTTATTAGTAAATTAGCTGCAGTGTATGGTTTCTAAATTCAGTGATGTCCCCGTACTCTGAAATCCTTCCACGTGTTCTGGGAAAGATTAACAGGGTTTGTTGGGGGGATTCTGTGTGGTCTTTTCTGTGGCTTTGTCCATGGGGGCAAGCAGGGCAGCATGTTAGCAGTTACATGCCCCTTGTGTCTCGCCGTAGTCGGGGACTGCAGTGAATCTTTTTTTTTTTTTGAAGACAGAGTCTCACTTTGTTGCCAAGGCTAGAGTGAGTGTCGTGGCATCAACCTAGCTCACAGCAACCTCAATCGCCCGGGCTCAAGTCATCCCAGGCCTCAGCCTCCAAAGTAGCTGGGACTACAGGTATGCGCCACCATGCCCAGCTAATTTTTTGTATATATATTTTTAGTTGGTCAAATAATTTCTTTCTATTTTTGGTAGAGATGAGGTCGCTCAGGCTGGTTTCGAACTCCTGACCATGAGCGATCCGCCCGCCTCAGCCTCCCAGAGTGTTAGCATTACAGGCGTGAGCCATGGCGCCCGGCCTGCAGTGAATCTTCAAGACAGGTCTGGGCAGGCTGAAGCCTTTAACTTTCTGAAAGCTCTGTAGCTATGCTGTTGCATTTGATTCTCAACAATCCTGTTAGAAAGGAGCTAGGGTGACTGACCTCTCACTGTTGTTTGCGGGCCTCAGATTTTATCAATCAATGTCCTATCAATTTTATTATGCTTTAGATGAAACTAAATCTTCCTTAAAAATAACTATTATTCCTAACAGGAGTGGTTATCACACTGATTTTATTTATTTTATAACTAGTAACATTCCTAGGGTGATTAAAAAAAAATAATGAATCAACTTTGAGCTGATTAAAAATAATGATAGAGATAAACCCACTGTGATCTGGTAAATGTTTTCTGGCATTATAAAAGCTGTAGTTTTCTGATTAGAAATGAAACATAAGAACTGGAGGCCCTCAGAGGGACAGACAGCTTCTGGCAATTGTCACCTGTAATATCTGGTCACTTTGATGATACCAAGATACTGTTTTCAGGCATGAAGGTGGGACATAGACATTATTAAGTTCCTGATGTCTGTGAATGTTACTGATTTTTAGTTGATCTGAAGCCTATTGTCTCATTTATGTCAGTCCCAGTTATTCCAAATAACACATTAGCAACATGGATGTAATTTCCTGTTGTATTTTCTACTGATATGATAAAATGAGAAAAAAAATACTGACCTGATGATAAAAAGAAAAAATAAGTCTCTTGTTATTCTCTGAAGGATTTCAAAGGAACTCAGGTCAGGCAAATAAAGAATATCAAAACCTTCCTTGAAAAGATTCTGTATTTTCAAAAGACCCATTATAGTGAATCAGGCTATCTGAGGAAAATTTGTAGCAAATATTAATGATCAAACTCACTCCTTGAAATAGAATGAATCATGGGAAGTTTTTAAAATTTGAAAGAACTGAAATAGATCAATATGTACAAAATGTTTTTTAATATGTGTCTCTGTGTGTGTATAAGGAAAAAAGATTTTCATACATAAAGGTTTTAAATTTTAAATTTTATAAAATGTTTATATCAAACTGAAATAAAAATGTATTTTAACACCAACTTTAATTGTTAATTTGGTCTTCAAGCTCACAGTGACCTCCTTCCATATATATGCTGCGAACAAATCTATTATAGGATTAGCTCACACTTATTTCATTACTTGAAATATTCTAGTTTGTTTAGCACTTGAGCATCAATAATTTATATATTAAACTATTATTATATGATTGCATATTTATAATTATACATAAGACACTGGTAAAGAGATCATCCCTACAATTTCTTAACAAACATACCTTAAATTATATATTTAAAAACTTGTTCTTTCAGTATAGTCACATTGGAAGACTACTTTTTCTTCCAATAATTCAGCTCTTTTGGAAAGTTTCTTACAGGATCCATACTGGGATCAGGTTTTAGAATTTTACTAGGCTCAAGAGAATATTTAATTTCAAACTTATCATCTTACTAGTTTTTTAGTCCAAATTGTATTACCTAGCTTGGTCACATTATTCGCTTTGTGTGCCTGACTTGGCCTGAATAACTTTTGATTATTTCTATACAATCATATACCATCAGACAACAGGAATTTTCCTCATGTCAGTAGTCAATGGTATCAGGTATAGCAAAGAAAGTCCTAAAAATTCTTTTAAATACTGGCAGAGTTTTGGCATTATATAAGTGTTTTTGCCTCCCAATGGGAGCTCTTTGGATATGCTACTTCTTATGTCTTTAGTATAAAATGAATCATATTACTATCTGGTTATATCTTATATGCCCATTAATATTTTGTTTGAACACATAACTTCATGCTTTTTTTGTTGGCAACTCTTACTTTTTGTCTGGTAACCACAGCAAAGCAGCCAAGTTCCCAGCATTCAAACCTGTATGTCTCAGTGTTCACCTGTCAATTAATTAACTTAGCAGAAATTTGCTGAGGGCCCACACTTTAGTTGCCTTGGCACCTACTATGCAAAGGATTATGAGGAATGCAGACTCCAGGAGGCATCATCTGGTAATTAAGGAATTTTTACTATAATTGGAAAGGTGTCCTGTCTTGAAATTAACTTTTATCATTTTGTTGTTTTTGTTGTTAATCAAGTAAATCTGTTTAGCAACCGCTTATTTTGGTCACTTCCTCTTCACCCCATTGCTGAGGGAGGGAATCTTGCCCTAGGGTTATGGGATGGCTGAACATATGACATCCAACACTGGACAGATGAAACCAGCATCTTGCTAGTTACTTATGTTCACAGCCCGTCGGGGGAGACACCGCATGTCATGCAGGGCCACAAGGGGGTTGCACTGCGAATAGAGTGAGCAAGCAGGAGCTGTGGGAGGCAGGCTTTGTAGTAACAGTAGAGCGAGGTGACCCCAGGGTCTGACAGGAGGATGTGGTAGGCTTGTTTGAATAATTTCATGGGCTGGCAGGGAACTGAAGCCCATTACTCAGGGATAAACAGACACTGGGCCTGGTCCCTGTCAGAGGGAGGGCTGTTTGGCGAGGGCGCTTAACCCATGGAAGCACAATGGGAGGGGAACTTGTACTTAGGAAATTTGAGCCCCTCCTGATTTTTCTCAGATATCACAACACACATGATGTTGGGCCTTAATTTTAGGCTTAATACCACATTACTGTGTGTAAGACTTTGCATCGAATGCTGTAGAAAATGTAAGCATTTGTTATAAATAGCTCTTGCCTTTAGGAAGTATGTAGTCAAGTAAAGGATTTGTAAGTCTAATAAAGGTAAAAATGCATTTAAAAATCATTATGTGCAGTATAAATTCAATAAAAGGCACAAAGGCCCAAGAGGTCAGAAGAACAGAAGTTATCTCTGTAGGAATCTAGAAAGGGCTGGCATTGGGGGGGGTGGGTAAAATTTCAGCTAAATCTTAGGGAACAGATATAATTTCAACAGGTGAAGATGGAAGGTGGGAGGACAGGTAAGAGCAAAGGCATAGGAACAAGAAAGCAAAGGACACGTCCTGACACATGTTGGTCTAGTTGGAGATAGAATACATAGAAGGAGGTGCCTAGAAGAAAAAAAAGGTCAAATCGTGAAGGGATTTTAATTAATTTGTGCCTTATTTTAATGTGATAGGGAGCCACAGAGGGTTCTGAGCTGGGCAGTGGAGTAGTGCTCAGAGCTGCTCATGTTTACTCTGGTGGGTTTATATATAACGTTGGGGGTGGGAGGAAAGGCATCCAGGTGAGAAATAAAAAGGCCCTGACCCAGGACAGCAGAAATGGAAGTAGTAAGAAAGTGACAGATATAAAAGAGAGGAAAGTAGAATTGATAATATTTGAAGAGGGAGTGGTCAGAGCACTAATGTTTTGAGCCAGGGCAACTGACTCAAAGTATCTACTGTGCAATATAGGACAATTGATACTAGGAGAAAGGACATAATTACTCTTTTTTCTGACCTATTTCAAAATTAATTTGCTGGAGTGTCCTATATATATTAGAAGCTTTACAGCTCCTGAGCACTCAGGAAATGGAGAAGACCCTGAAGAAACTGTGTTTTTCCTTCATCAGTGGTTTAATTGTTACCTTTTGAGCTATGATTTGCTTTACATAAAACTTCCATTCATCCCAAAGTGGAAGTTGGCATCATTGGAGACCTAGGGAAATGAGGACCTCATGTGCCGGAGATGGCTCTGGTTGAGGTGGGAACTGCCACTCCTTCTGGGGCTTTGCCACAACCCTCTTGCTAAAAGGCACCATCCAAGGGGTTGCTTACATTTCTAAATGATTCATTCCTGTTTTCACTGAGGATTGGCTGTAGGCATAGCAGGAAAATACCTTGTACAAGATGGGATTCCATGCCTCCAAGAGCTTGTGTCAGTGAATCAACTGTTTATCAGATTCCCTGGCCCCCTTCCCTTCTCCCTTCCCCTCTTTCTTTCTTCCTCCTCCTCATTTCTCTCTTTGCCAAGGACTCACAAAGTCAGTGTTGTCAGGAGCAAGACAGACACTGGTTTCACTTAGAATACTTTATCCTCACTTAGAATACTTCACATCCTCACTCTGTATTATTTCCCAGCTATGTGCTTGGGATGAAGGAAGGTACCCAGAATACTGCAGTGTTAGTTTTTGGTGGGCCAGGTGCGGTGGCTCATGCCTGTAATCCCAGCACTTTGAGAGGCTGAGGCAGGAGGATTGCTTGAGCTCAGGAATGCGAGGTTATAGTGAGCTATGAATGGGCTACTGCACTCCAGCCTCGCTGACAAAGTGAGACCTTGTCTCTTAAAAAAAAAGAAGTTATTGGTGGAATGTTGTTAAATATACTTTCTATAAAATATAGGTCTATGAGAATATCCAAAAGACAGGAAATTATAGTGCATATATTGGAGAGATAGACTCAGGTGGATTGAAAGCATGATCTTTAAATATCTAACGAGCCACCACATGGAAAAAGCATCAGATTCATTTGTATGGCTCTAGTAGAAGAGTTTAGAATAAGGATTCTAAATGGCAAGCAAATTTTGTCACCCATCCAGAGCCTTGACTCAGAGTCGGTGTTTTCTTTCTTCATGGAAATATTCAAGTGTAAGCTAACTAGCCTTTTAGAAGGAAATTATAAGGGGAATTCAATGATTTATTAGATGGGTTGGACCAAACCTTTAATATCTCTTCCAAACTTGAGGTCTGTGGTTGTTAGATACAAAGGGTTGATAGAAAATCATGAAATCTGCTTTGTTGGGGCAAGTGGTCACGTTCTACCTTGTTTGTTCTATCTTGGAATTCTCACAGCATTGTATCTGTACCTCTGTTTTGTAGTCTATATATTATGTGCACATCTTCTTGGCTGCATACTCTGGAACCAGAACCCGTGTCTGATTCATCCCGGTACAACCCAAAGTATCTGATACAGTGATTTGCTCATAAAAATCATAGAAACACTTCAAAAATATTTGTGGAGTAGATAATTGAACCTATAAATACACAGATACATATGCACACATAAGAATCCTTGGCTTCCCCTGCCTCTAAAACCTGTTTTCTCCTGTGTGTAAATATATGCATGTTTACGTCGGTTTATGGCAGCATCTATTACCTAGCTGCTCAGGCCAAGAACGTTTCTAATGGCTTCTCACAAGCCCCAACACCATCACTAGCCTAGACCAGCAAACTATGGCTGTGTGGACTGAATGCAGCCTGCAGCATGTTTTTGTAAATAAAGTTTTACCGTAACATTGGCGCACTCATTTTGTTTACATGTCGTTAACTGCTACTTTCAGTGCTACAATGACTAAGGTGATGGAAAATATGTGACAGAGACTGTAGGATCCTTTAGAGAGAAAGTTTGCTTAAGGAGGTTATAAGGTTTTCTGTCACATATTTGTTTGTTTACAACCCTCTAAGAATGTAAAACCATTCCTTAGCTCACTGGCTTTCCAAAACAATCTGCAGGCAGGATTGGGCCCACAGAGCTCTACTTTACCCGCCCCATTCTAAAGCAATGGTAGCTTTCAGGTATAAATCAAATCACATCACTTCATGGTGAAAATCTCCAAGTGTAATCTCACGTTACACTTAAAATGAATTCCATGTCTTACCACAGCCTGTACAGCCCTTGGTGTCCAGCTGCTGCTTACCTCTCTGACATCTTACCACGTGCTCCGTCCAGCTAGCTTTGCTGTGTCCACACTGGCCTCTGTGTGCTAAGGGTGCTCCTTCCTCAGTGCTTTTGCACGCTTCATTTTTCTGCCCGGCATACTTGTACACTGATCTTCTCAGGTTGCTCTCATTCAGGTCAGAGGGGTCTTACCCAATTACCCTGTCTAAAATAGCTCCCCTCCAGCACCCCCCCACCATCTCTTCACTTTGCATGATTTCTTCAGAGCACTTATATGAAACTAAGTTATTTAC
This sequence comes from Mirza zaza, assembly GCA_008750895.1. Taxonomy (NCBI): domain Eukaryota; kingdom Metazoa; phylum Chordata; class Mammalia; order Primates; family Cheirogaleidae; genus Mirza; species Mirza zaza. The sequence goes on from VSMD01124747.1 coordinate 29,823, forward strand.
TTTTTATAGTTATTTCTTTGTTTGCTTGCCTATTGTCTGTCTGTTCCACTAGAATGTAAGTGCCCGGAGGACAGGCACTTTGTTTTTTTTCCCCGACTGTGTGGCACGTATCTGAAGAGACAGGCACTTTGTGTATGTGGCTCTAGGCTGCATCACCTACCAGCTGTATTTAATACAGATACTGGTATCAGTATTAAATAGTAGATATTTAACAAATATCTGTTGAATGAATGGTTGGCTAGTTATATGCAGTGAATATCCTTCCCTTTGTCACCTATTTAGGTTCCTGGGAAAGAATTTATTCTGACCTTGTACTGAAAGTACTGTTTCCTAGTGTTTTTTTTTTTTTTTAATCTGCTGCTTATATGCCTCTCCATAGCAAATGGGTATCCTTTCCATCCTTGAAGAGGAAGGTATGTTTCCAAAGGCTACAGACATGACTTTCAAGACCAAACTCTTTGCCAACCCTTTTGGAAAGTTGGTTTATCTCCAGGAGCCCAAGCTGGATAAGAAGACAGATGCAGCTCATTTTGAACTTGTCCATTATGCAGGAGTGGTAAGTTACCTCTGGAACCTTAGCCCTGTATTTTCCTGGCTTTATTTCCAATGCCCTCAACCAAAGTCCTTAGACAATATTTAAACAAAATTTAGATTAAATGAAGAGAAGAACAAAATACATCTCAGTACCAGAAAAAATAAAATACATGCAGTGTAGCCTGTTAGCACTCAGGAAATAAAATGCCCGTACCACAATACCATTCCATGTGCACACAGGTCAAAAATTTCAAGATGGACTCTGTCACCGCGACTCAAAGCAAGACAGCTTCAGAAAGGCATGGACACCATCAAAGTCAGGGGCTTTTCCCTTATTTGTCCTTCCTTTTAACTTAACATTGTGTGATTGAATCATTTCAATTGATCTTTTTATTGAAGATTTTTTTTTATTCTCCCATAAAGAAATAGTCAATGTGAAGTAATGGTCTCCAAACTATGGCCAACAAAGGTTTCTAATGACCCTCACTACCTCTCCTCATTTCCCCGCTGGTGTGAGTGCCCCTTTCTTCTGCTTTTCTGCCTCTGGCCAGTGATTCTGGGTGGAACATAAAGAGAATTGATAAAGGATAAAATAATATTTCAACCTAAAAATGGCCCACCAACTGTACTCACAGATATGCTTATAGTTCTCTTTTTTGATATCTTGTCATATTAATTATGATACTTACAGCAAAATACCATTGTAATTCCTAACATTTTTTCTTTTAATTTTTATTTTTAATTATTATGGCTACATAACAGTTGTATATGTTAACAGGATGCATGTGATGTTTTGATACAGGCACACAATGTGTAATGATCAAATCTGGGCAATTGGGGTAGCCGTCACCTCAAGTATTTATGCTTTGTGTTAGGGACATTCCAATTCCACTTTTAGTTATCTTAAAATATACATTAAATTATTGTTAACCATAGTCACCCTCTTTTGAGTGCTCACTGTGTTTCGGGGACAGTTGGGTTATTTCATCTATTCTTGCCCATAGAAGAACTGGTGATGTGAGTTGTTTCTACTGGAAACACCATTCAATCCTTCCTTCCTCTCCATCTCTCTCTCCCACTTCTTCCCCACTCTCTTTCACTCTGCACTCTCCTCTTCCCGTCTCTCCCTTTCTTTTGGGGAGTGAATATGGTAAAGCTTGAGAATCTCTTTGGGCTGCACAATGGACTTTTAAAGTATTATTCAGTACTGTTATGTGAAACTGATTTAAAGTTAAAGGACCCACGTAATTTGTGATTTTTTAAAGTAATGAACAATTTGCTATGTAAATTTATGCATTTTTTCCCTTTGTTACCTGAAATGCATGTCTCTCCAAAGGTACCTTATAACATCACTAGTTGGCTTGAAAAGAACAAAGACCTCCTTAATGAAACAGTGGTGGCTGTATTTTCAGAAGTCTTCCAACAGACTCCTGGCAAGCCTTTTTTGAAAATTACATCTGTACCGACAGTGGTGAGTCACATAATCTTCCTTGATTTTTCAGCCTCAGAATGGAACCCGTGGCTGCCTCAGCTTTTACAAAAATCCTTGCTTCCTTACTGTGATATGTTCTGCTCCCTGTGGTCTGAGTCGTCCCCTCCTTTTAGGCTTTCTGTTCTCAGGCTGGTTCTTCAGGGAAATGGTACTAGTGCTCTAAGATAGATATATTTCAAGGAGTCTGTTTCTGGCCTGTTTTATCTTCTACTCGACCTAGCTACAAAGGGAGAACAAAAAAATCATGTTTCAATGAATGATTTGGGGGCAATAGTAAGCCCCAAATATATATACATATATTCAACTGTAGCCTTTAGCATGTAGCAAATGCTAGTTCAGAGGTATTCCATAAGTACTTATTTACCAATTGAGACTAATCTTGTTTAGTAGTTTGTAATTTACAAGGCACTTTTAGATACACACACACATATATATACTTTCCCCAAATATATATTTATATATATATACATATATATATTTTACCCAAATATCTTGGACTTCTCTTTCACAGTTCTCTGTGCACTTGGGGTTATTAGAAGTTCATGAAGACAGGCATTATGTCTGACTTGTTCAACTGTAACCTCTAGCATGTAGCAAATGCCAGTTCAGAAGGCATTCCATAAGTACTTATTTACCAATTGACAACTAATCTTGTTTAGTAGTTTGTAATTTACAAGGCACTTTTAGATACATTATCTTATTCAATTTTGCCATGACCTTTTCAGGTATGTACAGAAGGGAAACTCTCCCTGTCTTCTGTTAAGTAGCATCCTCGGTTTTACAAATCTAAATGGCACAGCTAGGTAGGAAGCAGGACTTCTGTTTCCTAGTCTAATGCCTAGTCCACTCAGGGTCTCCCCCAAACAAACGAACAGAATAGAAAGATGGACAGGCTACATACATTTAGGGTACAATGCAAACTTCTGCACCATTGTATGATGAATTTGAAGATTCTGAGCCAAGGTGCTAACACTAACCTCACAGCTGAACCACTGCCAACTACAGAAGGAAGCTCTCCATGATTTACAGCAAAAGTCACTGATTGGCAGCCCCTGAGCAGAACATAGCCTTCAAACATATTTTGTTTGGTCCACATAGGTTAAACAATCAGAAGATTTCACGTGTACATGTGGATTTCCCTTTTGTTTTGAACAATGGAAATGCTAGGAAAATAGAAAATCTGGTCTGCCTGGGTTCAGATTCCTCCACAGCAACAGTGGGGCAGAGTACACGAGCTGTTCTTTAAATGTGGGGTGTATTCTCACCTCCTAACATTCTCACCCTTCTCTTAGCTTATACCCAGACTCATGTTCACTCCTGGCTCCTCTTGGGCTGATTTTGGGCTCCTGATTGACACGGTCGGGGAATGGAGAGATAATTTAGCACTTCCTGGCTTTATTAGTGCATGATGACATAATTCAGGACTGTGTCCGAATCCTTCTGGGCCTGCCTCAAGAGGAGGTTGAGAAATGGAAGCTATTGTTTGGACCCGGCTAATCTTCAGGCAGTGCATTTGCCTGATTCTAATAGCTTCTAAAGTACCTCTGAGAAGCCTGTTAGATGGTAGCCACATGAGCTTATGGCTCCCAGTTGAGTAATTCTGTGATCATAAGAGATCAGAGAGTGGTTTGGACAGACAATTAGAGAAGAAATCATCTTCTAACTCTTCAGGGTGTGTGCTGTGCTCTTTGGAACTAGAAGAGAAGAATTGTCCAGAAAATTTTTTTAAATAATTCTTTAAGCACTCCATGAAAATACTTGTCTCCAAGTTTCTGACCCATCCAAACATTAAATCACTTATAATAACTGTACTTTTTTCCTGAGAAATCCAAATTCTTTAAACCAGAGTTATAATTCTTTTTAAAAAACTTAATGAAATATAGTATTATTTCCTTTTTATGGAGGGATAAATTGAAGTACAAAGAGGTCAAGTAAGTCACTTAGAGACCTAGGGCATATCAAAAGGACATTAGTGATTAAACTTCATGATATCTGCCACCTCACATTGCTACTCAAGTCCAGAGAATATTTTATTGGTTTTCCATATTTATAGCTAACCCATTTTCTCCAGGTCACCTATGGATTTTGTTGGTGCCTCTGTTATATATCTTAATGATTTAGACTTTGCAAATGTTTGTAAAACAGTGTAGCATAGGTTCTTTTGCTTCAGGAAAATAGAAATGATTTATTTTTTTATAAATCATAAAAATTATACACTAATGTTGACAAAACACAGACAATATGGAAAAACTAAAAAGAAGTACATAAAAATTACCTATAATCTCACATAGAGAGATAACAACTGCTAACATTTTGGAATATATGCCTCCCAACATGTTTCATGTTTATAGTTACCCATAGCACAACTGCGCTCAAAAACATGTATACATACTCAGGATCATAATATACAAGATATAGGCTTTGTTACCTCCTTTTTCTCCTAAAATATGCCCTAGAAATCTTTCCACATTAGTTATATGGATCCATGTCATCATTTTAAAGGTTACAGTGTTTCATTGCATGCATATTTTTTCATAATTTAACTAGCTAATCTCCTATGATGGACATTTGTTGATTAATTTTATTTTTGCCTAATTTTTTGCAATGATTAAAGAATGTTGCACTGAGTATCTTTGTACAGTTGCCAGATTATATCCTTAAGGAAAACACTAGAAATAGACATTTTGTATTAAAATACATAAAATGTTTTTGAAACTTTTGCTAGGTGTTGCCATATTGTTTCTAGAACTTCGATGAATCTATGCTTCTATCAGCAGGGTATATTAATGTGACAAAAAAAAGGCTTTTAAAATGCTTCTTTCTTCTTTTTTCTTAGCTATAACATTGGGGAGAAGAAACACAAGAAAGCAGCTTCATTCCAAATAGTTGCATCTCTGCATAAAGTAATTTTTGAGTGCATTTATTTTCTATTTTCAACAACCTGCATACGTTATTGCTTATTTGAAATTTCCCATCTGCAAATAAGGATAAAGTACCTGAAGTTAGCCAAGCTGGAAAAGTTGAAGTTTATTTTGGTATTATCAAGAGCCTTAGTGGACACTGTTTGTGGCCCACCTGGGTCCCATTTATCATCACTGTGCACATCTTCAGCTGATGTGAATATTGGCCCATAAAAACTCTCAGTTGCCAGAATTGCCCTTGGTCAAATGGGAAGCTAGGCTGCCTCCTTGTCCTGCCCGCTAGACTTTGGCCTCTCCTTTGCCTTAAGTGGGGGACCAATTATCGTGCAAGTGGTGTATTTGTGCTCACAGCTCCTCCAGGGATCAGACTAAAGCTGAGTCCACATCATTGTTTTTTTTCTTCTCCTGCTCTTCGCTGCTTTCCTCATTCTCGAAATAAATCTTTCAAACCAGAATTCCCATATCAGATTCTGCTTCTAGAGAAGCTGACCGAAGATAAAGATTCGCCACAGAGAGAAAACTTGAGAAACAATTTCTTTTTTCAAGCCATTTTATTGCCCAACCATAAGTTATTGCTATCAAATTCAAAACAGGTAGAGATGATTCACAATGGAGCTGTGTCTGTCAGATAAATATTGACTTGCCATAGGGAAGAAATAATGTACACTTGGTAGGCAGGGAAGAATGTTGAATTCATTATTTTACTGTTGATATTCTTCTTGGCTGTAAGATGAAGTGGATAGATTTGGAGATATTTGTGAGGTAGATTGGTGTTGTGCAAGGTGATTTTGTGTTTATTATGTGTATTAGTGATTTGTGATTGTGGCATGGGTTAGTGATTTGTAAAGTGATTTTGTGTTTACTGTGTTCTCCATTTTGGGAAAACCTAAATAAATGGATGACTAATCTGAAATCAACAGTACCTCATTTTGTGAGTTGCATAAATCCTAACGTGAACAAAATGCCAGGTAAGAACTTGATTTCTTTATAATCCACACTAGGAAGTACATTTGATTTCAGCTATATTAAATATTTTTTAAGAAACACTTACTGGTTTCTTTTAATAGGGTAGATTTTCATATAGAAAAAAGAAAGTAAGTTAAAAGTGAGGTCTTCAGAACCTCCTTAAGATTGACTCTGAATTGAAATTCTAGTGGATATATGGAAGGATTCCACAAAGTAAGCTCAATTGGACAAAATTAGAATGCTTGATATTACCATCTAAATTCCTCCTTGAATTTCATGCTAAATGTGGATGAGCTCCTAGGCCATTGTCTACAAGGGCAAAGTATAATAAAAAGGAATTGAATAATCAATTGAGGGATTCAGGTAGATATCTCAGCATAAAGGAAGTTATTTGCCTGAATTATCTAAATTGAGATAAAATCATTTGTAATTTTTGAGAACTCCCTCTGCCTTCCTCTCTAATACTAACATCATCTTCCCTCTCCCAAACAGTATTCATTTTTTTAAAATTATGTAATTCCGGGCAGCGGATATTTTTTGATGAGTGAATAAATGGTGGTCGGGGCATAATAGGTAGGGGCCCCTAGGTGGATGATGGTGAATTTTTTTTTTTTTTTTATGTTTCAAATTCCCAAAGCAAAGAGTTTTTACTTAAATTAACTGCACTGATAGCTTTCCTTACGTTATGGGTTTGAAGATTTCCGGCCATCCCTTTGGAATTACAGACCTCTCTGAGGCTTTGGTCAGAGGCTGTTAGCCTTGAAGGAGTGTACATGATAAGCCCTTATGTCTTCAGAGCACTAACCACTAACTAACCCGTAATATGTAGCCAGATGTTGCTGGTTCTGATTTCTGAGTATCTTGCATTTTTATTAACCTCCCTGTGATTAAGTCCCCGATCTTGATAGTCTGTGGCCTATTTTGGGAAACTGTGATGCTAAACAATGATGCTGCAATTTGAGTTTTTGCAATGCAAACACTTCATGTTCATTCACGGCTGTATGTTTTTGCCTCATTGTTTCTTATCAGCTGGGTTTCTGAATGTGTCTAGGGACACTGCTTCCATCTAGCAAGGAATCTAATTAGCTGCCTCTATTTTGGAGCAATTCTGTTACCTATTAGAGTTGCCTCCCATCGAGTCAGCTCTGATTTCAGCATTTTTTTTAAAGTCATAAGACAAAGTTATGAGAAAACCTTCATGATCTAATCAAGTCAGTTCTTCATATGTACTTAAGGGGAATGAATGTGTTTGATTTTAAGGCATCATAGGTCTCTGCTCTTGTCCCTTCTTACAGATTATCTGTTTCTGTCCATGAAAAGGATTGGAGTGCAGCAATATGGGTATATGCCTTAAGTTTATTCTGTGACCCTGGACATAGGCAGGGTCATCTTTTTTTTTCATTTCTCTTATAAAGCCATAGTAGGTCTTTGTGTTAGGAGGTATACTCCCTGCCTTATTCCAGAAGACTTAATGAGGGCCAGATACAGTGGCTTCTATTGGCAATAGCTGCTGACAGCTGTAGTAGGGGTTCTTTTGATGAATGAGGAGGTGATAGAAGGATGCTTATACTATAAAATAAAACTTAGGCCCTGTGAAGATAATAAGGGAAGAATAAAGGCTGAGATGTGGTGAACCAGTCCTTCCTGAACAAAACTTAAGCAGAATTCTGTGGTTGTGTCCATCTGCCCTTTTCCTTTCATTCCCCGTTTTTGTTACCCCATCTCCCTCCTACTTGTAGATGGCAGCTCCCTTTTGTTTTCTTATCACCCTCTTTAGCTGGTTTTTGGTTAGTGACTGAATGTGATACCAGCCATTTACATCCTAGCAAAAATTGTACTTTTCTCCTCTGCCTTCCAGGAGTATTTACTTAAAATCTTATCTAACTGTGATAAAAGGGCTTGTTCCATGTTAAAGCAGTTTCAGGGAAATCATATTTGGAGACTCCTACATAATTGGATGGGTACTGTGAGTACCATCCAGCTGGGAGTGAGTGAGGATCTATCATGTAGAGAATATCAAATTCAGACTCTTTCTTTTTAATCCAATATACAATTATTGGGACATAATCTGGGATAGTATGTTTTTGGGGCACAGACCCAACATGACCCTTTGTTTTTTCAGGCATAATGGACCCTTACTTGGTTCTACAGCGGTTGTGCTGTAATAATATCTTGGAAGGAATTAGAATATACTGTGAAGGTTTTCCAAATCGACTGCCGTATGCTGATTTTAAACAAAGGTAAACAAACATACATTCTAGAATCCAAGAAGCCTGAGGCAGTCCATTCTGTTTTCCTCACTTTCCAAGTGTTTAGGCATGCATTGTTTGTTTGGTTGATGTCCTCCAGACTACAAATCGATGTGTTTTGGTGGTGGCGAGATATATGATGACAGGGTGCTATTATTATTTCCCCTTAAATCCAACATCCATGTAACTGTAATATCCTTAAATCTCTATTAATAGGTAATAGACCCACATATAGAAGAAATATATATAGAAGAAACATATGGAGGCTGAATTGAATCTCTGAAATGTTGTATATACTTAATCGTAGCTGCCATCTAAGCAGGCTGGTGCTTACTAGCAAGCCTGTGAAAGGAAGGAAGCCAGAAGGGTGTGCGGCAGGAGGCAGGAGAGGCATTTTTGCTTTCTCTTTCCTGAATTCTAGGAGTATAAATGTATAGATCATCAAGCCTGAGCAAAGTATGGTAGAGTAGAAAGAGTACCTGTCTTAGAATTAAGAGGCATATTTCTTGTTTTTCACCAAATCACCAATAGGGTGAAGGAAACTTAGAAAATACATTTAATGTCTCTGCTTTTCAGTTTCCTTATTTATACAATAGATATATTCACACTTGTCCCCCTCCCTCTCTTTCCCCATCCAATTCCTCCCTGCCTAAGTGAACAGACAATCAAATGAGATTGTCTCTAAAGCACTATAAAAAGCACAAACTATTATACCAATGCAGGGGATTATTAATTGTATCCTCACTATTGCTACTGAGAATTTTGTGAAAATTGAACATATTGGTAAGAGAGAAGTCTATATCTCCTTCACTTCACTTGTTCAGATTCATCTTTATTGAAATCATTTGATACCCTTACCCCAGGATTTATTCTTTACCTCTTTTAAATTAGGTACTGTATTCTGAATCCCAAAAACCTTTCCAAAGAGCAAGTTTGTGAGCAGCAGAAAAGTGGCTGAAGAACTACTTGGCTCCTTGGAGATAGACCATACTCACTACCAATTTGGAATCACTAAGGTAACCAGAAAACTGCAAAGGATGCATTTGGAGAAGGGTGGGAAGAAAGAATGTGTATCTTAAAATACCTATGAATGCTTAATTATAAGGCATTCTTCAGCTCTTGTGACCACAAATAGCACAAATAGAGCTCAGTTGAAGGTGGAGACTTCAGTGCTGTTTGAAGAAAAAAAATATATTCAATGCTTTTGAAACCTCAGTCTTGACTACATTTGCATTTTTATAATTAGTCATCTAGGCAAATTTGTGCCAAGATAGAAAATACTGAATCAACCTTATGATGCTAGAAAATATGTATACATCTGAGCTAGAAAAAGGTGAATCAACTTCCTGGAGTTAATGGCTTGTGTGAGTGTGAACTGATTCATCCACAGTACTCTTTTAGGGAAAAATTTCTAGAAGACTAGCTGAGAAATTTAATAACTTAAGAGTCAACCCCACTATCCAAAAAATTAATGTAAAACCAACTTCTTTAAATGTGATTCTCTAAATTCTAAAAAACTTCTAACTAACTATAAGATTTGATTTGGTCTGTAAGTCAAGTTTCTAATGATACCCATGTAAGGATCAAATTATTTGAGGGACAGTTGGAAGATCTAGGGTGAATAACTCAGAGAAATAGAACTCTGTAGGACATGGTTATGAAATATTACTCGACTCCCACATTTTCAGTACCCGAGAGTCAGTTTTAGTTGTTTATTATTTCTGCTGATTTTCATTAACAATGCCTTGCCTCCTATGTATTTAGTTATTTTGCTGTATACTATTCATCTGAGCTGGGACTGACCTAGGCAAGTAAAGCTCCTAAGGCACAGATGAAGAATGCATTCATTCTCAGGATTGTGAAGTGAGATTGAGAAGTACTCATTCTCAGGCTGTATAAAGTGATTTTATGGAGGCACTCAGAGTGCCTTAGGCACCTTACTCACCTCACTTTGGTTGTTACTAATTATTCTTGAAAAAATATTTATGTGTATTCTTTAATGCACAGGGCCAAAGTGCCTTTCTCTAGAGCAGGGGTCAGCAAACTATGGCCTAAGAGCCACATCCAAAGCCTATTTTTTTATATGGCCCACTAACTAACAGTGGTTTTACATATCTAAAGAGTTGTTTGAAAACAAGCAAGAATATCTTACAGAGATTGTATGTGGCCTATAAAGCCTAAAAATATTTACTACTTGGCCCTCTACAGAAAAAGTTTTTAGACCCCTGCTTAACACTTTGGAGCATTGCATGCTTAGGCCCATCTTAAAAGTTAAACCAGGTTCTCTGAACAATCTAGAAATTATTAATAGAGAAGAGAGAGAAGAGTTTAAATTCTTAAGCAATCGCCATAACCACAGGATTAAATAATTTTTTTTTGCAAATTTTAGATTTATAAAATTAAGCTTTTTAGGAGGTAAATTTTACCCATTAAATAAAACTTAACAAGAAATAGAATTGATAAAGTTGTCCCAAGGAACACATCAACTGCTCACACCATCAGTTCAATAGACATTTTGCTCAATACCCATTATGAGTGGAACTAACATCTGACTTATTTCTTTTAGGTATTTTTTAAAGCTGGGTTTCTGAGCCAGCTGGAAGCAATGAGAGATGAAAGAATATCTAATGTCTTCACATTGTTCCAAGCCAGAGCACAGGGCAAACTGATGTGAATCAAATTCCAGAAGATTTTGAAAGAAAGGTATTCTATACCTGTCCTGTACCCTTACGGCTCGAGTAATAGTATACCTCATCCAATGTGACCTAATCTCACTGCCTTATAATAGGCCAAGGTTAAAGAGCTGACTCCTCTGCTTAGGCTTGGTCTTAAAAACTTTTAAATCATGGTACACCAAAAAGATAAAGCGCAAAGGGCTTTTATTGCCCTATCCGACCAAGTATAAGCATAATTCAGATACTTCTTGCGCTGCTTCCAGCCTTCCCCTGGGGAATTATCTTTATGTTCTGAGAAGTCTGGGTCTCTGAAGGTCGTATGAGTCACAATTTATAACAGAAACAGACCTGGAAAGGTTTGCATATATCCCACAGCCAACTCTGTGGGGAAGTTTGCTTCAAGAAGAAGAGGTGTTGTGACCACTTTATTACCTCCCCTGGGTCAGAAACTCTGGTTCTTGGTGACATGTGATCATAACTTTCTTACTCTCTTTCAGGCAGGTTCACTAGGGATGTTTATCACCACATTTGGATACTTAGGTGTAGGTTTTGTCTGTTCTTTAATGGAATCATGGAAAGCAAGTCAGCAAAATCTCCAAAAAAGGGGCTGTGAGCCAGGGGCTCTGCAATGGTTATATTTACTTCTTCTTTAGCATACTTTATCTTCTGGAGAGAGGTCTACAGATCTTGGTATAACTTGTTTAACAATTTGTTAATTCTATCTGTTTCCCTAAAGAAGAAAAAGATCGTTACGTGGTGACGTCAAAGGTATAAGAAAGACAACTCCTAAGGGTCTTCTGTGACCTTCATGTGTAGTGGTCAGGGTGACGTGGGAACAAGGTTTCTAGGGCTATTGTGTGCACTCTTAACTTCTCCATGGTTCACCTTCATCTCTAGAATGAGGACTTTAAGATCCATTCTTTCTTTCTTTTTTTTTTTTTTTTTTGAGACAGAGTCTCACTTTATTGCGCAGGCTAGAGTGAGTGCCGTGGCATCAGCCTACCTCACAGCAACCTCAAACTCCTGGGCTCAAGCAATCCTGCTGCCTCAGCCTCACAAGTAGCTGGGACTACAGGCATGTGCCACCATGCTCGGCTAATTTTTTCTATATATATATTAGTTGGCCAATTAATTTCTTTCTATTTATAGTAGAGATGGGGTCTCGCTCTTGCTCAGGCTGGTCTCGAACTCCTGAGCTCAAAGGATCCGCCTACCTCGGCCTCCCAGAGAGCTAGGATTACAGGCTTGAGCCACCGTGGCTGGCCAAGATCCA
>VSMD01124749.1:0-15395 GCA_008750895.1 Mirza zaza
TAGAACCGGGGATTTGGGAGCAGGAGGACTCTCAAAAGGCCCCTTAAGGTGCTCTCTGACCGGAGGCGGGTCTGGCAGCATGCTGAGATATGCAACTTGAAATCAAATTTAAGATCTTTTGCTCACTGCACACATTTAGCACAATACATCCATGGCAGAATGAGGCAGGACATCTAGGGTATAATTAACAATCACTATTCTATGACAGTCTCAGCAACACAAATGCCAATTTGCTTGTCAAATTCCAAAGAGAGAGGAAGGGACCATGTGGTAACCATATAAAACAAAGTCCTTGTTTTCAGGGCTCAACTCAGCAATCTCCCTGTCCTTTGTGTAGCAGGAAAGGAAATCTTGTCAGATTCCCACCCACTGGGCTCTAGATGCAAGTTCACTGCATGAACATCTCTCCAGAATCAAATTCAATCCAACCTGGTTCTCTGGATCTGTGGGGGAGTCTGTAAAAACATAAATGTAGATCCATGAGTCAAGAGGAGGCAGTTCAGATAACTACTACTAAGACACCAATTCCTTTGCTTGGGGTGAGCAGGATATGTCTTGTCAAAAGCTCTAGTAGTCTTTAGACATTGTCGTTGCTTAATAAAGACAAGAAAGTGAATTACTACTTAGTAGCTGCAGTTTCACAGGGAACATTTTTCTAAGAGTGTGGATTATCTTTAAAAAATCATGACATAAATATCAAAATTTTTCTCTTTTCCATCTCGTACTCTCTCAGTATAAGAAGGGGTTGTATGATTTTAGTTGATATTAGATTTTTAAGCAACTTTCACTCATATTTGTCTACTGATAGATGAATGTTCTCAGATTCTTTCTGTTGAAGGAACAGGATGAGGGAAGGAGGTAAGAATTTATCGAATGGTAAACAGTTTACATGCATCCTTGGATTTCATTCTCACTATGTTATTATGCCCATTTTATAGATGAGAAACTTTGTCTCAAAGAGGTTAAATATTTTCCCCAAAATTTCATGACTAGAAAGCAGCAGACCCAGGATAGTTTTGTCTGCCTCCAAAGCCCCTACTCTTTCCCTTACATAAATTGGCTACATTTGGTTTTAATTGCTGGGTAAAAATTTGAAAGTACACATAATCTCAATGTTTGCACTTGAACCACACCTCCTTGTCTTCTGACATGAGAGAATGATGATCAGTGGGCAAAAAATCAGTTCTAAATAGATGGAGCTTTGGTTCTGTAGCCAAAGTAGGCACAGACTCAATAGCCACAGGTCAGTGGAGAGGACCCTACCCTACCTGACCCAGCCTGATGGAGGGAGGCTGGCTCAGACCCCCAAGGACCTGAGCTCTGTTCAATCTCTATTCTGTCAGATGCTGGAGGCAAGTGTCCAACCAGCTCCGTCTTCCTTGGCCACAGGACAGTGACTGTAAATGTCATCTGGGTCCACCCATCTATTGTGCTCTGTTCTGGGTACTTTAAAAGACCGCAGTATAAATAGAGTTGAAGGCCGGGTGTGGTGGCTCACGCCTGTAATCCTAGCACTCTAGGAGGCCGAGGCGGGCGGATTGCTTGAGGTCAGGAGTTTGAAACCAGCCTGACTGAGAGCGAGATCCCGTCTCTACTATAAATAGAAAGAAATTAATTGGCCAACTAATATATATAGAAAAAATTAGCTGGGCATGGTGGTGCATGCCTGTAGTCCCAGCCACTTGGGAGGCTGAGGCAGTAGGATTGCTTGAGCCCAGGAGTTTGAGGTTGCTGTGAGCTAGGCTGACGCCACAGCACTCACTCTAGCCTGGGCAACAAAGTGAGACTCTGTCTCAAAAAAAAAAAAAAAAAAAAAATAGACTTGAGAAGAACACTCATGATTAAATGATATGATCTAATTTATGCACTTTGTAAGTGTTTATTTTTTGTCTTCCCTTGATGTCATAAGACAGAATACAGGTATGGGGACCATCTAGCTCTGGATGTAAATCCCAGTCAGCCACTTACTATTTAGCATCTCTGTACCTTATCTATAAAATGAGAATAATGCCAAGCTCATGGTTGTTGTAAATGTTAGAAGTAGTAGATGGAAGGAGTCTAGCACAAGGCCTAGCACATTGAGGATACAAAACAAAATGCTAGTTATTATTGCTTTTGTTATTTGTATATTTAAAATAGTCATTGTATTATATGGATGCTATAGAGATCATGATAGACCCCAGGGTGCAGATAAATGGAAGAGTAGGGAACTTCCCCTGCCTTTGAGAAATGCACGTTTAGTCCCAGAGCCTGATATATAAGCACATGAGGATTATAGGATAAGAGAGCTTTTGTGACTGAGGTAAAGGCAAGCTTCTCTGAGGGCACCTCTTATAGTTTACTATATATTTTACTATTAGTTAGCTTCAACATAATTATATATAGAAGCTACAAATGATACAGGGTCTAAAGATACTGGGTGTCTGTTGCCTCTATCAATGCCTCTCCAGGATAAGTCCCTAAGCCAGGCATCTCTGGGCCGAAGGTGGAAATTAGATTTCATTTCATGTGTCAACTCTGATCATTGATAGTGGCTCCTGCATGGCTCTATTAGTGGGAATTCTGAGCAGGAAATATATGCTCATCTTATAGAAGCAATGTATTAAAGAGCTGAAGGGCTTGGCTTCTGCACCAGACTGCTCTGTTGCTTGCTTGATCTTGGACAAGTTTCTAAACTTGCTTGTACTTTAGTGTCTTCATGTGTAATATGCTAACAATAGCAATACATCATGGAGTTATTAGGATTAAATGATTTAATTCATTAAAAAGCTTAAATCAGTACCAAATTTAGCTATTATTATCATTATCATCATCATCATTAATTAATAATCTCTGCCAGTGGTAAGGCAGGGAAGAGTAGTGTAAGAAAAAGTACTCACCATTTGTTCCTATGGTATTGTTTGTCCAGATCCGATCCAAATTTTCTTCTTCTGCCATATTCTGAGTTGTAGTTTCAGTGTTTTGGTTTTCAGTTCTGTCTATACTCCACAGTAGTCCATGTCACATTTTGGCCTAGCTAGTTCATAACACTTTCTTACATTAAAGCTGATGCATAACAACAGAGATCTCTCATTCTTTCTGAAATTGCAGAATCTAGTCTTCAAAGTATAAACACAATCTTGACCACATATAATCTTTCATAATCTTTTTTTTTTATTCCAGTCATTAGGTACCTAATTAAGCACCTTTCTTGAATCAGACACTTTATATGCATCATCTCTGATACTTCCAATAATCAGACAAAGTTATATTTACAAGTTAGGAAATGGAGGGTTAGGGAATTTAAGTGGTAACTCACAAATGGAAGATCTGGGATAAAACTTTGATATTTTTCGTTCCAAAGTTTGAGTGTCTTCCTTTCTTACTGCATACTGTGTTCTGGAACCTACTATTGTCAGCACTTGGTTCTAGCACAGGTTAGAATACAGAACTTCCCAGTGTTTGTCTCAAAAAATACTGAGAAAGATGGGAAAGTTAGCAGGACAATGAGATAGAGCTTCCAGGAAGGAAATGGGCAATTAAAAATCAAGTGCAGGGACTTATGGTCTAAACCACTTCCCTACTTCTACGTAGGCATGGGAGTCAGACTGGGCTGACTGGGAGTGGCATGGTAGGGTGAGGAAGGTTCAGAGCTGCAGAGCTGGCATGGCAGAGTATCTGGCACAATGGGGACAGTGGGACTGGGTCTCAGAGAGGGGACCAGCAGAACTAGCAGTCCTGAAGCAGACAAGTACATCTATGTAACTACTGGAGTGCAGGGCTCCCATCTTTCTGAGTCCTAGATCCTCAGAAAGCACCCAAGAGAGAGGAAAAGAGGCAAGTGGTAGCTTAACCTCCCCTTGGAGAATTCATTTTGCAGAAGAGCAAGGTTCCTGGAGCTTCCATTTCTAGCAGTGTGACAGATATGAGGTATCTTGATTGACACTCACTGAAAACAATGGAAAACAGTAAATAAATTACATGTCACATCTTATTAAAGGCTTTAATGAGCTGGTAAATAAATAAGAAGCCATGAACCAAGTGAAAGTAGAAACCCAAGAGGCAGACTTTTACCATGAGGACATTTGTTAAACTGGATGAAAAGGAGCTGTGGTTTCAGAGACTTACATGGCGCTGCTGAATTAAAACAAAATCCACACCCTGCTGGATTGGGGAGTCTAAAGAGAAGCTCCCAACAAAAATTTAGGGCGCTAAAGAATTTCATCCTCAGAATAAGGGTGAGTTAGAAATAAAACCAAACATCTGACCCAGAAGGCTGAAAGGAAAACTGCTTGTTTTGATTCTTGGCAACAATAGAGAGGAAAATTTGTGCCATGAGATGGCCCTCAGATGAGTTTTCAGCCTGAATTCACATTATCTGAGTGATCAAAAAAAATAAATAAATCTCCAGGCCAAGAAATTTGATTAAAGTGGCCCTTTAATCAGATAAAGGCACGATTCTCTCTGGAATAAACAATTTCAAAGACCTCTAAGTATTGCCACAGATAAAGTTCCAAGACATATGAACTCAGTCTAGAAAACCCATAAGAAACAAAATAAAATATAGCACTCGGAGAAAGAGTCAGAAGAAAAAATGAGAAAAACTGACCTATACTGAATATAGATATCTAGCTTATCAGATAAAATATTTAATTATTAGAAAAATAAAAAGGAGATTCAAAATATTTGAAAAGAGCAAGACTATTAAAAATGATCAAATGGGTTAAAATAGAAACAGTAGAACTTCTAAAATACAAAAAAATAAAATAATTAAAACAAGAATTCAATAAATGGTTTTAAAAGCAGATTAGAAGCAGCTGAATAGTGAACTGATGAACTGGAAGATATATTTGAAAAAAGTATACAATTAATAGTCTTTGATGGACAAAATGGAAGAAAAGTCAAGAAAAATTAAGTATAGAGTCAATAGGCTTAACATACATTAAACTGGAATTCCAGGAGAGGAGGAAAGAGAGAATTGAGTGGAGATCATATTTGAAGAAGTAAGAGTTCAAAATTTCCAATACTGGTGAAAGATATTATTCCTCCATTCAGAAACTCTATGATTTCCCAGCAGGATAAATAAAAATAAATCCACATGCAGATATATAGAAATGAAACTGCAGAACATCAAAGACAAAGACAACATCTTCAAGGTAGACAGAAGAAAAAACAAGCAGATTACTTTAAAAGGGATGATAATTAGAAAAGCAGCTGGTTTCTCAACAGCAAAAATGAAAGCTATAAGTGTAATGCTATTGTCAGTGTACTGTGTATTTAGTTTTCTATTGCCGTCATAACAAATTACTGCAAATCTAGCAGCTTAATACAACAATGTATCATCTCCTGGTTCTGTGGGTCAGAAGTCCAACTGAGCTCAGCCAGTTTCTCTGCTCTGAGTTTCACAAAGCTGAAGCCCAGCTGTCAGCCCACTGACAACTCTTACTGGGAGGCTCTGGGAAAAATCCATTTCCAAGCTCATTGTGGTTGTTGGCACAATCCAGTTCCTTGCAGCTGTAGGACCAAAGTTGCAGTTTCTTTGCTGGTTGGCAGCTGGAGGTAGCCCTCAGATCCCAGAGGCCTCTCTCTAGTCTTTGCACATGGGCACCTCTATATCAGAATTGGCAATAGAAACTCAAACTCTTTTCACATTGGGCATCTTGGGGACTTCTGCTCTGCTCTATCTTTCTTCTTCCTCTTCTGCTGCATAATCTCTAACCGAAGGCAGAGAAAATCCTCTGCTTTTAAAGCCTCCAGTAGTTAGATTGGATCCACCTGGATGCCCCAGGATACTCTCCTTCTTTAAAGGCCAATAACCTTAATTACACCTGCAAATTTCCTTTTATCATGTCATGTAACCTATTCACAGGTTGCAGGCATTAGAGTGTGGACATCTTTGGGGAGGGGACATTATTCTGCCTACCACATACTGAGAGAAAGTAACTATTTATTTGGAAATATTTTTCAAGATTAAAAGGAGAATGACTCTTTTAGATAACAATAACTCAGAGAATTTGTCATCAAACAACTCTTACTAAAGACAACTCTAAAGAATATATTTTAAGCAGAAGAAATGTGATCCTAGAAGGAAAGGCTGAGGTGCAAGAAGGAATGAAAAATAAAGCAAGCAGTACTTTGTATAAATCAGTAATAAGAGTGTTTTGCAGATTAAGAAAAATAAACTTAAGATATATAACAGTGATAATGCCTAAACTGGGTGGAATGAATGTAGTCTGAGGCCTTCATATGTGTTCTTTGTATGCAAATAGACTTACTATGGAGGATGTACTTTAGGCAGAAGAACTCTGCAGTGTCTCTTGGTCATCGATTAAATCTCTTCCTTGTTTTATCCATGTTGGGTTTTGTTATCAAAGTTATGCTGTCTTCTTTGTAAAAGTTATATAAGTTTCTTTCTGGAATAATTTGTAAAGTAGGAGTATTTTGAATATCAGTTAAAATTTATCAGTAAGATAATCTACCGTTCTTCAGGGGAAGATTTTTAAAGCATCAATTCAATTTATTTAGAGATTATTGGACCATTCACTTTTTTTCCCCCCTAGGGTCAGTTTTAGTAAATTGTAGTTTTGGAAGATTTTGTAATTCGTGTTTCAATTATTTATTGGCTTAAGAATTTCAAGATATCCCCTTATTACCTATTAAATTCTACTAAATCAGAATTATGTCCCATTACTCATTTCTAGTATTTTTGAGCCTTTATCTTTTGTATTGATCAGGTTGTCCAGAAATTTGTAAATTCTATTAGCCTATTTAAAGAACTAATTCATGTTTTTATATATTCTCTCTATTACATGTTAATTTCATATTTCTTTTAAAAAATCCTTATTATTCCTTTGGTATGGTAGGCATGTTCAGATATATGTGGGTTTTTTGTCCTTTTTTTCTTTCTTTTAATCTTTCTGTATCCTTATATTTTAGCAATATTTTTTCCAGTCATCATAGTTAAATGCATCTAAAACTTAAAAGTACATGAAATCCTTTGTCTAAATGAAATTTTTCAAGAGTCTTGTGGTCCTCTCAGGCTAGAGGTTTCTGCAAGTATTTATAGGAACAAAGTCCACTGGGCCTGAGACCACAGACATATATTTGCTCAAGTTCTGACATGATTTCCAGGAATGGGGGAGGGGGGGATGATCCACCAGAATACAGGATTGAAGTCTCAAAATGCTTCTTAGATGTGAAGAGAAAGTAAACTACCCAAGAATTAGTTTTATTCTTAGGGAATATTATTTGTATTTTTGGAGACAGAAATAAAATAAGTTAAATAAAGAACTTTTTAGAATGACGCCAAGAACAGAGCAATTTGTTGTACACGTTCTAAAGTTCTAAAGTTATTTGTCCATAAATAGGTGGAGTCCAATCCAGAGTCTTATGGTAAATACAAGGTTTGTCCCTTTGATTCAGAGGAAAAGAAAAACATCACACATTTGTATATAATTGATAAGGGGGTGAGATAGTCTAACACTAATAGAAGAGGAATAAAAAAGACATTAAAACCACTCTTCTTCAATGAAATATCACCTGATGTCTTTCAAATCCCAGTTTGATATTTTTAAGTCTATATACAAGTATTTCTAGGCACATTTATGTTATTAAGAGTAAAAGAGAAAAACATCATGGTTTTACCTTATATCACACCCAAATAAAACCAAAAGCATCATCTTGTCAACTTTTTATCAAAGAGGTGCCATCAGGGCTCAAATCAAGTAAGATGATTTATAAGTTAGTTCAGATATTTCCACAGGACCAGGGGAAGATCCACATAATATGTTCAGATAATCTCTTGACTTTTTTTTTGCCAATTAAGTATAATACTTCATAGTTTTATATCAATGATATGGAATTTTGGAATACCTAAGGCAACTATCATAATAAAGAATATTGCTCATTGCTCATTAACGAGGCTATCCCAGGAACTAGCTGGGTAAGAGGCAGATTTTTTTCAAGGCCTCATAGGAATAGAGGGAAGCCCCCATTCAGCCTCTATTCTGGATGCGTATATTTTAAAGAGAAAGTTCAGAGTTGAGTTCAGCTTCAGTGAGAGATGCCACAGTCATTCATAGGGAGTATGTCGAAGAAGAATGTAAATAACAGTCATCAAGGAAGCATTGATATAGACAAAGGCAGAAATGGATTTCATATTCTCCAGATGTTCCATAGGAAGTAATGGAGACAATCTTGCATTCTCCAGATCAGTCTTGATCCACATTTTAAGTGACGAGTTGAAGGGACATGTCATGCTTGTGTTTATCTTCAATCAGGGATGGAATTTAATCAGTGGATGACATGATGTGATCTCAAAAAGCCACTTTGCACATTATTCAAGATTTGAATGGCAGAGACACACACCAGAATGAAAACATTTCCAGATACCTTAGGAACTCCAATGGCCTTCATAGGGGTCCATTAACAATTTTCAGATCACTTATCATTACATATATTTAATGAAATAGAGGCTTTCTGGTTATGTCCATCATGTGTGAAGAATGAATCACTAAATTTTACTGAAAGTGAACCAAGAAAGTCAGCTAGAACTTTTCTTAAATGGGTAGAAGTAGGTGTCAGAAACAAGGCAAATATTTTTCCTATGAACTTTGGTTGCTGCCACAGATTATATAAAATTCCATGTCCAAACTAGAAGCTATCTTGTTATGCACATGCTTCTGGTGTAAGAGTACACTATTATAGCTGTATCTAAGATTAGTGAGCAGTGGGATGCTGGGCCAGTACACACAGAAAAGTGGAAGTTAGAACACTGTTTCCATCATAAAGTGAAATAGATCAGGTATATTTTTCTCCATATATTTCAAAAGTCCCCATTTTAACATCCACCACAGGCTCCCAATCATTTCACACATTTTTTTCAAGTAAGTTTAGGAAAGAAAGGTTTCATGATTGGTTCAAAGAGTAGATGATGGGAAGATACTCAGAGCTAATAGAATTTGCGCTACATCAGGGTTTCTATCAATCAGTGAAGGAGAAAATGGATCCTATTGCCTGCAATTTCATTTCTTTGTACAAATTCAGATTTCTAGCTAGTATCATTTTTCTGCCATCTGAAGAACTTCTTTCAACATTTCTCGTAGCCTACATCTACCAGTATTGAATTCTTTCAGCCTTTGTATGTTTGAAAAAGTATTCCTTGAAGGATATAGAATTCTTAGTTAATATTTTTTTTTATCACCCTCCCTCCAGCCCCATTTTTACTTCCTGTCTTCTGGTTTGCATTGTTTCTGTTGGGAAGTTTGCTATCATTCTTATCTTTGTTCCTCCATATAATGTGTCTTTTGTCTCTAGTGGTTTTTAAAATTCTCTCTTTATTATTTGTCTTAAGCAATTAGATTATGACATGCCCTGATGTACTTTTTCCCCATGATTATTGTGATTTGAGTTTTTTCAGCTTCTTAGATGTGTTTATTGTTTTCATCGAATTTGGAAAGATTTTGGAAAGATTATTTCTTCAAATACTTTTTCTGATCCATTCACTCTCCTCTCATTCAAGAACTCCAATCACATACATGTTGAACAGCTTGAAAATTTCCCATAGCTCACTCTTACTCCATTCACTTTTTTTCTGAGTTTTTGTTAAAATTTGTGTTTTGTTTTGGATGGTTTCTATTGCTATGTCTTAAAGTTAACTAAAACTTTCTACTGCAATATCTAATCTGCTATTAGTGCCATTTAATATATTCTCAACATAGACTTTGTAATTTTTAATCCTAAATGCTTGATTGAGGTCTTTTAAAAATATCTGTTATGTCTTCACATGCTCTATCTTTCCTCTGCCTTGTTAACATGCTCTACATATAAAATATATTTATAGTAACTATTTTGATATCCTATACCAATTCTATCTTCTGTGTCATTTTAGGGTAAGTTTCTATAGATTGATTTTTCTCATTATGGATCCTAGTTTCATGCTTCTTTGCATGCCTAATTATTGTTGATCGAATGCAAGGTATTGTGAATTTTACTTTTAGGGAACTGGATATTTTTTTTGTTCCTATAAATATTTTTGAACTTTGTGCTAGAATGTAGTTAAGTTACTTAGAAAAAGTCTGGGCTTTTAAACAATTGCTTATAATCTTTGTTAGGGAGAACCAGAGTAGCCTTTACTTTGTGATAGATTTTTCCCACTACTAAGACAATGGTTTCCTTAACATTCTAAAGTTGATGTCTTATGAATTACAAGATTTTTCCATTCTGGCTGGTGGAAACGCAGAATATTTCTGGCCCTATGTGAGCACTGGGTATCACTTACTTTAATCCTTTTAAGTAGTTCTTTAGGTGGTTTCTCCTTAGGTAGTTTCCACATAGGCCCACATTGATTAATATGTAACTAAAAACTGGAGAGACACCTCCTGATCTTCAGAGGTCTCTTTCTTTGTAATTTTCTCAGTGAATTCTAGCTACCTTGGCTACTCAGACTCCCAACTCCACCTTCTCAGACTACCAGACTCTGCCTACATTCCACCTTCCTGCACTGTGGCCTGGAAATGCTCATCAGGTAGTAACATGGGACAACCAAAGATCTCATTTCATTTGTTTCCCCTCTCTTAGAGAACTTGCTGCCCAATATTGATTGATGTCCAATGTCTGAAAACAATTGATTTGCATATTTTTTTGATTTATATATTTTGTTCAATTTTTTTATTGCTTCAGATGAGAATCAAGTCCGGTTCCTATTACTACAAATAGGAACAAAAGCAGGAAGCTTTTGGACAAAAGCAGAAGTTGCCTTTTCCATTAATAATAAAATTCTGATATTCATTGACTATAAAAGAACTAATGTGATCAGAAAATCCTTTCTTGTTGTTAAATCACCTTTTAACACATAATAAAAATACAGTTGACATCTTTTAGGTGATGATAATGGAATGGACTCAGACTGTTCTCTTTAAATAGATATGATCCTTGATCAATTAAGGATCATAAATTTTTTCATGCTAGAAACAATTAGATTCAAGAATCTGAAAACCAGGGTGACAGAAGTAATCGTCTCTAAAATATCAAGTAACATTTTGAAACAAATGACTTGAGTTATCAACCAACCTTGACCTATAAGGAGCGTTTGTCTGTAGCCACTCGGAAGAAACAATGCTTCAGAGAAAGGAGTTGCTATGGTATCAATAAATTAAGCACCCTTAAGCTCCAAGGTATTTATTGTTCACACCACAATTGGCCAAGTTACCTGATTATTCAGAATTTGTCTATGTTATATTTCACTCACTCAATCACAACATTTTTGTAATAGTACTGTAACCTTAACCTAATCCTTCTTAACAGTGGTCAGGAAAGCTGAAATTTCACATGACTATATATGGACAGCCTGTACACTATGGCAGTTTTTCTTATAACTTTAGTTTCTTGAAAAAAAATGCAGTTTGAAAGTAAAAATTAACCTAAATACCTACATTACCAACTTCAAATTGATACAGAAAATGTAACATCTGTTATTCATACAAAGAAATACAGGGTAATCTGCAATTTTCACAGTTTCACATTCATTTGAATTTGAATTCCTTATGATAAAATATCCCAATTAACCAGCAGTCACTGCTTGTGAAACAATGATACCCTACTCAGTATGTCAACAATTTTGTTTTCAAAGGTATATATATTTCATTAACAGTTATTATTTTATCAATACAGTAATACTTTTCCCCTTCCAGGTGCTCAAACATTCAGAATACTCAGTTATCCTTTTGGAATGAGCACTTTGATTAAATCTTTGCCTATTATATATTAAAGTAGCCTTTTAAATATTCAAGTAGTCACAATTATGAGATTTCATGACTTATTCTGAGCCTCCTTTTGAGGCACTAATGTCTCTTTTTCTAATATGAAATCAAATGGCCATGGTCTCCCAGTATCTTTATGCTCTTGCAGTGTAATGCTTTCAACTTCTCCATTTTCTGGAGGCTTTTTTTACTTCCTTGGCAGTGATATGGTGCTTTTTTTTTTCTCCATCCATGACTGATTGGAATCTCTAGTGTCTTTTGGATTTTGTTTCTTTTTCTTCAAAGACTTTCATGGGAATTTCTTCAATAACAGTGGTGAGGAGGACCATGCTGTGTGAAGAATATGGTTTATACTGGATAAATGAGATCATCTTCTGAGCAGCATCCTACATGACATCCTTTTGTCTGACTCTTTTGTTCAAGTCTTTATTGCTCAACTCCGTGGGAATTAAAATTTTGACCACAAATCTAATATTTATGGTTTTTCAGAAATTAAGAAGCAACTTTTCCACATTATCCATCAGGCTGACCTTCTAAGCCAACAGCAGACTTCATCCCATGGCAGGTTTCAATACAGGACAGTTCACTTTTCACCAAGGAATCTTTTCATTACAGGTACTTCCTGCACAGGTTCACACTTCTCTCTCTCCTGACTCTTCTAAATAGGATTAGATGGGTCAGGTCAAGGCTGCTATGTTGCACAATTCCCAGGGGGGTGCTGTTCACATTGTGGCATAATTAAATAGGGCTCTCTGGGGTTATCCCACACACATTCTTGGGCCAGGTTATTCTCAAATTCCCCAGAATCAAACGGTTGACTATATGCATAAAATTTTACTAATCATCAAGCTTCTTCTGCAGAATTGATCAACCTCAAGGTCTTCTTCAAAAGGAATAATCTGGATTTTCAGTGTTAGCATTTTCATTATTCCAAAATTCTTCACTAAGGACTTATATATAGATGTTTTTCATAAGATGAAAGTCCTTTATATCAGATGGCCTGGGTGCTTTTCTATCTCTGGGAAGGTTCTGTCCTGTGCTCCCACAGTCAATCTTCATCTCAGATGGTGAAAATTCCCGCCATTCAGTTGCTAAAACCAAAAGTCTTGGATTAATACCTCCAATGCTTCCTTTTTCTTACAACTCATAGCCAGTTCGGCACAAATCTGCTTAGCTCCAACTTCCATTTAATCATATATTTTAGTTCTTTTGGGCATGGTTTTCCTTTAGTACATTCATCAGGAGACTTTATAAATCACAACCACAACGTATGACTTGGAGCTGGGTTGGAGCTAACATTTAAAGAAAAAGTAAATCCATTAGTGTTCAAACTATTCTAGTCCAGGACCAAACATGAAAAGATACCTATTTATTTCAAGAAATAAGTGTAGCATTATTAACAAGTTCTGGGAGTCTTGATCCCACACCCTAAGGGAAGATATTCCATGTGGGTCACAACTCAGTTCCTGAGAGCCCTGGCTGCACTCCTTGTGCTGCTATTGGAGGTACCTCCTGGTCAGAGATGGCTGATTTTTTAAAAAATCAGCCTGACTATATTTACCATTAAATAGGCTCGATCCATTTACGTTTAATGTAACCATTTCTACCACCATACTTTGGGCTTTCTATGTGTCTTACCCTTTCTTTTTTTTCTTCTCTCTCTTCCTTCTTTCCTGTTTTTGAACTATGTATTTTTTCCATTATTGCATTTTTTAAATCCTCACTTACTTCTGTTATTTTGGTGGTTACCTTGGAAATACATCATGCACAATTAACTTACCAAAGTAAAAAGGTAAACAGTATATCTACTACTTTTCCAAATGTTACAAGGACCTTAGAATATTTTATCTTCAATCAATTCTTGCCAGAGAATTGTTATTGTTTTGGTATATCTATTCTTGTTTATTTTCTAACTTATAAGACATTATTATTTTGTTTTATATAGTCAAAATTTGTTTAGATTCATATATTTACCAATTTCTTTGTTTATCATTACTACTTGCTTCTCAGATATTCTATCTTAGATAACTTTTTTGTAGAGAAATGTTTGCTCATGTCCATCAGGAGACAAGTATAAGAATGTGCATAGCAGCACCTTTTATGATATCCAAACCGGGAGACAAGCCAATGTTCATTCAACAGTACACTGGACAAATATTTTGTTATATTCCTTTAAATATCTGAAAGAATATAAAGCAGTGAAAAATAAATGAATTGAACCTGTGCATAAAAAATGAATAAATCTTAGTAAAACAATGCTGACTAAAAGTAAAGTTGCAAAATATATCAATGTGATTTCATTTATATGAAGTTCAAAAAAATGCAAAACTGAATAATATGGTGTATAAGGATATAAAAATGTGTGATGAAATGATAAAGAAAAATAAGAAAGTGATAAATACAAAAATCAGAAAGATAGTTACCTGTGGGGGAGAAGGAAAAGGACTGGCATGTGAGAAGGGCACACAGAGCACATACAATAATGTTCATCTTCTTAAACTTGCTGATGAGGATGAGAGTGTTTGCTCTATGCATAAATATTGTGGCAAAGACCTTTCATCTGTTCCTTCCCAGTCTCCACCCCTTTGAAGTTAGACAAGGTCATGGAACTGGTTCAAGCCAATGAACTGTAAGCAGAATTGATATGTGTACCTCTGTGTGTGTGTGTGTGTGTGTGTGTGTGTGTGTGTGTGTGTTACTTCTGGACCAAAGCATGAAAAAGTCGGTGTGTGACCTTTCAGTTGACTTTTCCTCTTCCATGGCCTTGTATTGAGATGGAGGCATCACAAGATCAAAGCAGCATGGTGGATTTCTGAACCACTGCATGGAGAAGAGTTACGTTGGAGAAGTGTTTGGACCAGCAGCTGATTTTGCAGAGGTGAGAAATCTACATTTATTGTGTTAAGCCACTGGCATTTTATGGTTGTTTTTCACTGCAGTATAACAACCTGGACTAATACACACATTTAACTGCAGTATAACAACCTGGACTAATATACACGAATATTCTCTTGTATTTAATAAAGTCAATTTATAAGACACACATTCAAAATTTCAAACAATGCAAACCAAAAGAGACAGAGTGTCACTCAAGATTTGAGAATAAGCTAGTCATGACTATTTTCAAACTCTTCTAGATTGAATGGCAATAAAAGTGATATGCTGATCTACTGATCTCTGTTGGGTCCAGAGAAGAGTGAGTGGGGCAGAGATGAGCAGGCATTCAGTAGAATCAGCTGCTTGGGGCTCAGTCAGGGAATGGCCCTGATGACTTGCACTTGTGGCCTACTTTGCATCATCATTGAACTTGGCCACATGTGTAGGTCTGGGCTCCTCAGTGGGGCTGGACATTCCTTGAAACAGGGATTATGATTTATGATATCTCTTGCATCTTTCGGCTATTCTCATCCTGTTACCAGGCCTGTGAGTGATCAGAAAGTACTTGTTGAATTGAGCTCAGAAAGCCTACCTTTCCTCTTTAGTTGAAGTTCTTGGCAGCCACCACATCCTCCTTGCCCTCTCCCACCTTGCTATGCACCTTTGGCCTGGGGGCCTGCCAAACAAGACCCAGGGGACACAGTTTTCTAAGAAAAGCTGACTTCTCCGGCAGGGGGGATTTGCCAGCCGGCAGGATGTCATGCGAGACAGATTGAGGAC